>WITN01000227.1:0-115395 GCA_015025155.1 Lactarius quietus
AGTTAGGCAACAACATCATTATGATCAAGATTATGGTGCTATGATCTAGGACTATTCGAAAACATCTGTCCTAATTATGTCCCAATCACGTTTGAGCTCTCCTTCATCACTATCAACCTCTGGAAGAGCGACAGCAGCTTTGATGTCTCTGTCTTTGACATGACCCTTTGAACTCCACTCTCCAACACACATCAGCGCCCGAGTTGATTGCACTGAGAGATGGCTGCACAGGTGTGATAGAAAGATGCGGCCCTTGCTAAAGATATGTTCAACATTGACAGATGTAGCTAGAAGGAAAGACCAGGTCAATTAGACAATACAGAGCTTGTTTATACCGTGACATACCAGGAATTGTGAGGTAGTCTGCGGCCATACGGGAGAGGGCTGGAAACATATGCTGCCACTCAAACCACCACAAAATAACATCTCCGACATGCTCAGGATCACTGCTGAGGTAGCGTGTGAGCTCATCACAGAGATCAGATGGTTTGGGTGCAGCAAGTGCAGGAAGATCATCGAACATATTATTTGTCGATGACTCCACCACTAGCTGGGATAGAAGATGAGCATGAAGACCAAGTCAAAAAGAAGAAGGACTCACTTTGTGACCCGAGATTGGTTGCTCCTCAAAACTCCACTTGTATTTGTAGCTCATCTCAAATGTGTCACGTACAATGTCATAAACTGCCTGACAACACTTCTCAGACCAACCAGTGTTCTTGAAGTATTGGAGCTTGTGGCAAGGGTGAAGGACTGGAACAGAATTAGAATGCCTTGAATATATCATATTGGAAGATGCGCACCCATTGCGATCCGATAAACGTCAGAAAGATCAGTCTTGATGCAGTAACGGTGTAACATCTGTCTTCCCATATTTAATGCAGCCTGAATTGCTCTTGAGTACCGCTGGTTGACAGGGTTCAAGTTGGCAGTAAGAACTTTGGCGATGTGTTCCATAGCAGGAATTATGGTTGCTAAGTTCAGAATTCCATCTGGTGAAAAAAACAGAGTTGCATCCTTGAACACCTAATTGACAGGTTTAAGTTGAAGTGAGCAATGGCAGACAATATTGAGGCTCACCTTTAGTACCCTAAGCTGGCGTGCAATCTCCCACTCCTCTGCATCCATCTCATATTTTCAGAGCCTCATGTCCTTTTCCCTGGTGATGGTGTCAAGCGCCTCCTGAAATGTGAGAGCAAATTCCAACATGTTGTATGTTGAATTCCATCAGGTGGCCACATCTTGTGGCATCATATGGCCCTTCAGCTCAAGTTCATTGAGCACAGCATACCAGCAGGGTAAGATAATGGTTGTAGAGTTTTTGATTGCATATGCTGTCTTGCGTAGCTAAGTGCCAGTATCATCAGCATGATGACATCAGATGGAATCTGTGATTTGTAACGCATAACTCACCTTTACCAGCACTCGTCGAACAGGCAGTACATTGTCATCCAACTCACTCTGTTCCATCTCTGACATATCCTCACGCCCATCCACCCAACCATCAGTATTATTGTCATCACTCTCATCTCCTTCACAGTGCTCTCCTTCCTGTGTTTCAATTTCTTCTTCTTCAAGATCCTCTGCCAGTGCTATCAACCTGTGATGTAGTGTGTGAGCTGCACAGGAGCCTGACTTAGGCAACATAAGATGAACACAGTGACTTAGCAAATCCTAGACTCAAGTGCAAAGGCTGAGTAACGTCTCAACACACGAAGGTGGAGTCTCGTGATCCTGTGTGGATCTGGTCTCAATGCACGAAGGCGGAGCTCAAGGTAGTTCAGGCACAAAGGCCAACGTCATATATCAAAGTTGTGCAGACGAGGGCCAGATGCCCAAAGCATGGAACAGAGAAAGGAGCCTTGGATACAACAAAGCCGAGAGAGTAACAAGAAGTCCAAGCTGCAGAATACAAGCCATTCTGCAGCTCCTTAAGTACCAAACTACTATGCGACCGCTTTTGCTTATGTAACCACATACACTGACACATCCTGACTAAGAACCTACTACAACTATCCTAGGAATTCGTAAGTGATGACTCAGGATTATTCATCGCTGAGTCATATGACTAATGAGCGACTCGTCATCACCAGTCATCCATAGTAATTGTACATTTAGTAGCACAACACGCAAGATCACATGACCAGTCCAAAACTGTACCATAACATCACCCCCTTTGTAACATTTCGACCCAACGCTACCTTCAGTACTGCCTTGACCTGCAGCACCGGAACACGTGACCACGTCGAGAGATGACGCTATCCCAAATGACGCCTGGAATAGCCAAGAGGAAAGAAGGACTGGCCCAAGTTGAATGGGAACAGCCATAGATAGAAGTCCTAGAAAGGACAACAAGACAAACAAGAACAAAAGAAGGGACAGCAATGCATTAGCAGGGAACCCCAAGTAGATGTTAGGGGAATATGGGAATACAAAGCTAAGGACTCTACCGTCCTCAGCGCGACTCTATATACTGCTCAGGAGCTGGGTTTCAACCTAAGCTCCCGGCCAAACCCTAAGGTACTGAAGATAAGCATACGGCTTATCCTCCAATAAGATGCGTCTATCACTGATGCTCCACTACTCCACAACATGAGGCAAACAGCCTTAAGGGCCATCAGTGATAAGAGTCATAATGACTCAGAGATACGCTAAATATAGAATCCATCAGAAATATCCATCAGAACCCCAAGATAAGGGCCTGGAATGGCCTTGGCTTCTGATAAGCCAGCATGGGTTCTCACCCGACCCAGTCACATGACTGGAACTTCCTACAGTCACGTGCATTCTCACCAAGTCTTCAGATATTCTTTGCATGCCTTCGCAGGCAGCGCGCACTCTTGCACATGCGCCAAATGTCACATGACCGCATGGCACAGTACGTGACACCCTTTTCAGGGTGAACGCCCTTGTTCCACAACCCAACCAGGAACCTGCGTAAGTCCAATGTCAGTCTGCTGCTTGTCCTGTACCCGCTTCAGAGCATGAGCCCTTCCGAGTCTCGCTGCCGAATGGCGCGCCCTCTCGATGTGTATGTAGATGTCATCCTCAAGGCATTTGATGGCTGCCTCAAGCTCTTCGATGACCTCGCGCAACGTGTGATAGCGGCGTACCTCGGCCTGGAGTGATATGTCTCCTAGGCGGGCTAACACTTTATCTACCGACTGCTTGTCAGTGCGGAAAAGTTTCAGTTCCTCGAGAGTGTACTCAGCTGTGGGCCCCATGTTGAAGCAGGGTTCAGCATGTAATTCTCCCCTGTAAATCGGCTCTCCTTGTCCCATGGTACCGAATACCTCAGGGTTGTCTGTCATGCAGACTCAAACAAACTTGGCAGGCGTCTTCCTTCCCTCGCTTTGCAGCGCTAGGGGGACCCAGTTCAGGCTGCGGTTGAGGATGAAGCCATTGGGAGTGGGCGATAGGGGACGTTTAAGACATTGCGTCGTGATGGGAGAGGGATCTCTCCCCTTGCGATCCCCCGATACTCCTCTTCCAGCGTTGGCTTCAGGCACGGCTCTTCCGTATACCACCACCACTGCTGGCGGGGCTTCCTGCCGACCGCGTACTTGGGTTTCTTCGTCATCAGTTTCTTCTGGTGCAGGGATGATGGTGTAGTCCACTGCATGTGGAGGCGGCACTCGCCAGGGGGTGCAGTGGCAGTAGTCTGGCTTGTGGTTGCATCGGGTGCATACCACAGTTGCGTTATGATAGGAAGACTCATTGCCCGAGTTGGAGTCAGTGGTAATGTCGATGACGGCTGTGGGGTAGGGACTGGCCAGATAAATTGCCCTGCCCTCATCCTGCGCTCCATCACCAACCCTCTCACCATCCACAATTGATCCGCCCTCCATGCGGTTACTACCTTCATCCATAACCTGGTGTCTGGTGTTGCTTTCGTCTTCTTCAAGTCGGCCTCCCTCTGGAGTGGGGAAATGGTGGCATGCTTCCGCGAGGTCACAAGCTGTGCTAGTAATGTCGAGGACAGCTGCCGCTCGTTTGGCAGCCACCCTAACATGCTCCACTGTCAAGCAGAGAGGGTCGTCGATGTTGTTGCACCTGTTGTAGTTGACAGGTAGGATGGCGTTAATGGGTAGCAGGGAGTCAAAGTCGACAGCATTTTGTGAGAATGATGAGCTAGTGGAAGTCATTGACAGGAGTGGTAACAATGCTGTTTTCTTGGTGGTAGTTCGACTCGCCTTTATGTGGATCTCTCCAGCAGGGTTTGAACGTTTAAACTCCCGAATCGCCTCATCTGCATGGGCATCGTCCGCGGCCTTCCTTGCGGATCTGACGAAAATGATGAACACGAGCAGGCGCTGCTGCTTACGATCTGCATAGCTGGTTCATGAGCCACGGAGCCCCGGGCGCTGCTTGTGTCGCCTCGTAAGCAGGTTGCTAATGTCACTTGGGCAGAAACGTACCTCGCCGAGGATCTGCAGTTCATCTAGGACGAAGTCAGAACCCGCTCAAAGGATCTGACAGAATCCGAGTGCTACCATTCAGGTTGTGGTTCCGCTCTGCCTTCAGACTCTTGAACGACAAATCAGGGAAATTAATTTCGTGTAGTGCATGCAGGAATCAAGTTAGGTCGATAATATCGTGACACCGAGAGAAAGCCGTTTGGGGAGAGCGCAATTTGTTTAACTGAGGTGAGGGCGCGTGAAACGTCCAGTGGCGAAGCACGTACTAGGAGCAGCCCATGTGATGAGTCGAGTCTAGAGATATTGTTAAAGTTTTCTCACAATCGATAGACCTTTGGAAGAGGGCGTGATCTGAGTCGGACTCTCCGAATCGCGCAGAAGGCTTGGCACGGGACATAAGTAGCAAGATCTCACCGTGTACGCTTGCGATTAGATTGTGAATGACAGTGAAGCCGGCCCCGGATAGCTCTGTGCCTGTCCCTTTCTCGGTTTTGGTTTCTGGGGGAAGTACGCGTACGTGTTGCGGCATGGTTTGCAGATTGTTGTGTGAAAAGCACGAATTGAATGGGTTGGAAGTGATAGAAGTCCATCGACACCGACGCGGCGCAGACTCAAATCAATCACGCTTCAGGCCATCCGTGAACTGGGTGCGGGGGATGGACAAATTTGCGTCATAGAAATCGTAGAAAGCGGCGTATTGGAGAACACTGGCAGACCCACAACATCACAGTCTCCAACTGAAAATATTCTAGTAGCGGGAGAATATGACATGCGAAGAGATGCTGGGGTAATCTGAAATTAAATAAAAAAATACGTCCGGGTCACGGGATACACCGATACACGAAAAGGAAGGGGCCGCGTGTTACTTGGGTCGCGATCAAATCGATCAACGACTCTTGCACACCACACCCAACAAGCATGGGAAACACAAACTCAACGACCGACAGCCGCCTCGCAGAGATCAGGCCTACCAGGTTACGAGTCCTCATCATAGGACGTGCAAATGCTGGAAAGACCTCCATATTGCAGAGACTGTGCGATACAACTGACAGTCCAGATGTATATCCCGATGTATACCAGAGACGTGAGGTACGCCGTCTAACCGTTGTGGCCCTCCCAGTCAGGCCTTACTCCCCCCAGTTTCGACCAGACCCGTCCATGGATGTGAGTATCAGTCGGACTGGCTTGGGCTGTCCCTGAAGCTTGTTCTAGCGCGGCGATCACGACATTGAAGATCAAATAGTGTTCTCCAATCATAACGGCTACATTTTTCACGACTCCTGTGGATTCGAGGCCGGTAGCGACCAGGAATTGAGGGTTGTGCAAGAATTTATCCGAAAGAGGTCTGGAAAAGAGGACTTGCAAGACAGAATTCATGCGATATGGTTTACACTCTCAGTGTTCACAATTTTGACTGCTGATGGTCATATGTTACAGGTACTGCGTCCCGATGGACAATCAACGACCAGAGCTCGATCTGAGACATTTCAAAGACATTTGTCCTGACCACACTGGTATGTCGTCGTGAATGTTCTTAATCGTCTTAAATGCATTAGTTTCAAGTGCCCGTCATTGCGGTATTCACCAAGTACGACCAATTCGTTCGCAACGTTGAAATGCATTTGGAGGATTATGGGAACCCGGAGGACAGCATGTCTGATGCCGTGGAAAGGCAGTTTAACGAGCACTACCTTCGCCACCTTGGTGATGGTGTGGTTTGTGCGATTAGAAAGTCTGTTTGACATCAAACTTGGAAACCATGTGCTAATGCACTTATTAAAAGAGACGCAGAAGCCAGAAACGCGCTGCGAACTTCTTCTCGAAGAGACAGCGGAGGCGTTGACTGCGGATGCGGTCATGTTGATGCTATTAGCTGCGCAGCGGGGAAATTTTGAACTCTGCATCAGTTCTGCCGTCAAGAGGTAAGTTTTCCACGTGAAGCATTATGGCAAAAAAGGAACTCACGCGTCTTTGAAGCGTCGATCGCATTGAACTAAGTGAAAAAAATACAAGAGATGTCGTTAGAACCTGCCTTCGTATATTCCCACAAATCTGGGCAAGTACTTTTTTTATTCCGCAACGGCAGTCCTTCCGTCCTTATGTTGAATATTTCTCACTCTCCAGTTGGTAAGTGCATGTCACTGCTCATTGTATTTCACTCCCAACCTGACTGCTGTCTTGGTCATTAGAGAGTGAGCAGCTGCAATCTCTGGCCTTTAAGGTCTGCTGACAAGGCTTCCACTTGGCTCTGCAGGAGGATGTGAGTCACTGTGATATTTAGTTCTATTTCAGGCTAACAAAGCTCCCTAGGCTCTAAAGTTTGTGAGTTGCTGCTGTTTCTGGCTTCACTTGAGCCCATTGATCACACTCACCTTGGGCCTGCAGATAGTAAGTCACTGTTGCCTCTGGAACTGAGCTAGCCTATCATTAGCTTTGTAGGAGGTCAGATGCTGCATTAGTTTCATGCTTACTTAGCTGGCTCACCCTTAGCTTTGCAGGATGTGAGTTACTGCTGTTTAAGTTCTCTGTGAGGCCCACTGATCAAGTGTGGCTGGGCTTTACAGGGTGTGAGTGCTGTTGTCTATAATCCTTCTCTCAGCCTGATAACTGAGCCTACCCTTGATTCCATAGAAAGTGAGTTGCTGCCATCACTGATCCCCCTTTAAGATGGCTGATCAAACCAACCCTTGCCTGTGCAGATGGTGAGTGCCTCCTATGCTTAGCATCATTTTGAGAGTATTGATCAAGCTTACCCTTGGCTCTGCAGAGTGTGAGTTTCTGCCATCACTGGTTCCTCTTCAAGATGGCTGACCAAATCAATCCTTAACTCTGTAGTTTATGACGGTGAGTTGCTGCTGTGTCTGCACTATTACAATTCTGAGAACCAAGCTGGCTCTCACCTTCACAGTTTGTGAGACTCTGCTGTCCCTGGCATTATTTTAAGCCTATTGATCTAGTTCACCTCTGCAGGATGTGTGTCACTGCTACCACTGGCACTCATACTAGTCTGCTAACAAGCTTCCCCTCCACTTTGTAGATTGTGAGTGGTTGCTGTCACTGGTACTTTTTCATACCAATTGACTCAGCCTGCCACTGTCTCCACAGGATGTGATGTTCCTGACACTGTGTCAACTTATACTGATCAAACTTATCACCTGCTCTTCAGGATGTGAGCTGTAGTTGTCCTTAGCACTGTTCAAAGCCTGCTGACTAGTCTGGCCCTTGGCTTTGTAGAAGGTGAGTTGGTATGCATGGTTCAGCTTCAGTTTCACTGATTAGACATGCTCTTGGTACTACAGGATGTGAGTGGCTAATGTCATAGTGTTATTTTAAGTCTATTAATCAAGCCTACCTTGGCAATCACTGCAGAGGGTGAGTTGCTGCTTTCTTTGGCACCTTTTTGAACTTACTGTTTAAACCCCCTTGATTCTTTAGAAGGTGAGTTGCTCTAGTCCTTGACACTGTGTTGAGCTCTGATCAAGCTTGTCTTTGGCTCTGCAGGAAGTGAGTTATCATCTAAGCACTGTGAAAAGCCTGCTGACTAAGTTCACCCTGCACTATGAAGTTGGTGAGTTGTCCCTGCTATTTATGTATGCATAATGACCAAGCTTGCTCTTGGCTCTGCAGGAAGTAAGTGGCATGTTATCTTAGTATTATATTAAGCTTCTCATTGACTGGCTCTGCAGCGTGTAAGTCACTCACCTGCCATGTGTGGCTCACTAACTGGGCCTCCTGGCTCTACAGGCTGTAAGCTGCTGCCATGCCCAGTATTAATTCAGGTGTGCTGACCTAGCTTATGCTTTGTTCTATAGGAGGTGAAGCTGCTGCTGTCCTTGATATGATTTCAAACCTGCTAAATAAGCCTACCCCTTGGCCTCACAGAATGTGAGTGGTTGCTGTTTCTAGTATCACTTTACACCTGACTCACTGACTAATCCTACTCTTGGTTCTGCAGTTTGTAAGTTGCTGTTAACTCTGATCTCCTTTTCAAACTGCTACTTGATGCTGCAGAAAGTAAATTGCTACTGCCCCTGGACTGTTGTACCTGCTTACTAAGCTTGCCCTTGGTTCTGCAGCTTGTAATTTGCCCCTTTTTCTTATACTCTTTCAAGTGTAATGACCAGGCTGGCCCTTGGCTTTTAGTTTGTGAGTCACTACTATTCTTACAACCATTTAAGTCTGTCAACCAAATACATATTTGAATTTGCAGCATGTGAGTCACTACTGCCCCTGTAACTGTTTCAAGCCACTGATCAAGCCCTTGATTATGCAGAAAGTTAGCTACTGCTGCCCCCTCACATTATTTTAAACCTCTGAAATCAGCTCAACTTTGACTACAGGTTGTAAGTAGCTGCTGATTGTGAGATCATTTCAGGTTTCATGGTCAAGCTTACCTTGCTCTGCAGTATGTGAGTTACTGTTTCCTTGCACCTTGCACCATTTCTAGCTTATTAATTAAGAACACTTATGGTTGCACAGTATGTGAGTCACTGCCTTCTCTGATTGTTAATTATTTTTCCTGTCTAATGGGAGATCTCATCCTTATCTCTGTAGTCTGTGAGACACTACTATGTCTGACACTTATTCAGGCCAATTAACTGAGCTTATGGCTTTGCAGATAGTGGGTTATCACTGTCTTAGATTGTTTAAAACCTTCTGAAAAATTCTGCTTTTGATTCTTCAGAAGGTAAATTATTATAATCCCCAGCTTAATTTCAAGGCTGCTAATCATGCTTTCCTTGGACCTTCAGAAAGTGAGTCACAACTGTCTCTAAAATCATCAATCCTGATGACTAAGCTTGCTTTGACTGTGCAGAAAGTGAGTGGTTGCTAAGTGTTGTATAGTTTCTAGGCCTTTAACTAAGCTTGCCTTTGGCTCAGTTTGTGAGTGACAGTTGTTCTTAGCACCATTTTATATCTGCTGACTAATCCTTCCCCAACTCTGCAGCTTGCGGGTTACTGTGTTCTAATATCTAAGCCTACTAACTGAGCACTTTTGTGGCTTTGCAGAATGTGAGATACTGCAGTTCATAACACAGTTTCAAGTGTACTGACCAAAAGTAAATTAACATGGTAACAGGTGAGTCAGTGTTCCCCTGTCATAGGTTCTGCTTACTGAACAAGCCTATGCCTGGGGGCTTAAGTGGGTGAGTTGTTGCCATCTATGGCACACATTTAAACCAGCTCACTTTGTCTGCCCCTCACTCTGCAGACAGTGTGTTGCTCTTCTTCTAAACATCATTTCAGACCTAGAGATCACTTCTTGCCCTTGGCTCTATAGGATGTGAGTCACTGCTATATCTAATGTTTTTCCATGTCTCTGACTAAGCTTATCCTTAACATTGCAGTGGGTGAGGGGTTGCTGTTCATAGCATTATGGTAAACTGATAAACCTGATCATTAAAATTTCCTCCTCTCAATAGAGTGTAAGCGGCTGCTGTTTCTAATATAATTTCAATTCCTTTATTAAAGTTATCTTTGAGGCAGGAAGTGAGTGGTTTCTGACCTTTGCAACATTTCAAACCCTTTAACAAATTCATGACTTTTCAGGAAGTACTTTTTTGCTATGTCTTTTATTATTTCAAGGCCACTGATCACATCCTCCTTTGGCATTATAGCAAGTAAGTTGCTGCTACCTCTTTGCATTGTTATAAGCTTTCTGACCAAACCACCCTTGGCTATATAGAAAGTGAGTCATTGTCATATCTAGCATCATTTTAAGCCCACTGACAAGCCTTGGCTTTGATTATACAGAGAGTGAGTTTTTATTGTCCTTAGCACTGTTTCTGATCAAGCTGACCCTTAGCTCTGCAGAAAGTGAGTTATATCTGTCTCTAGTTTTCTTCTAAGCCTGCTGACTATACCTGCCTTTGGCTTCATAGCTTGTCAGTTGTCATCCCTGACACTGTTTTGAGTGGCTGACCAAGCCCACCTTTCTCTGCAGGATGTGAGTTACTTTATCTTGAACTTATTGAGCTAGCCCACCTTGGCTCTACAGATAGTGAGTCTCTGTTGCCTCTATTGCTGTTTCAAGCCCACTGACCAAGTGTTACGCTCAGACCCTACGCCAACCCACAGACAGCGCAAGTGTCTGCATGAACACTGGAAGAATTGCCATGATTACCCAGAGGCGCATTCCTGGGAGTCACGTGCAGAAGAAGACATCAAGGAAGAAGAGGCCATACGTGCACTCGTAGCAGCAGAAGACGACAGTTACCTCGCCTATGACGAGGCGTGCAAGGTCCGCCAGCTCGTGAGTAACATGATAACTCGCGGTAGAACCCCAGATGCTGGCAGGAAGGTCATTACAGGACGGATGAGGGTCACGTGACACGGTCATGTGATACCCCCAGGTCACGGGATCTGACCTAAACAATAACTCAGGGGGGCGCGCAGAAGGATTGTCCCAGGTCACAGTACGTATCTGACCTAACCCATAACTCAGGGGACATTGGAAGAAGCCATGGAACTTGGCGGAAGACAGTTGTGTCCCAAAGACGACCAACGACAACAAATAGCGATTGTGTGGTGTAAGACCAGCGACCTGAGGCTGCAGATATCAGCGGGCCGTGGCTTGATGTTGGACAGTATTCCAGCGGGCCGGGTTTGATCCCCTTTCGGGTATGTGTTTTAGATGGATTAGTCCAAGGAGCATCTGTGTTAGCGCTGAGGCCATTGCTTACTGTTGCATGGCGGATTTATGTTGTGGATGACGTTTTCCCACTTATGCTTACTATTACTCATTGGTGATTGCTTACTTATGCAATGAGGTGGGCTGACTGATGCCCCATGGATGCTTACTCACTGGTTGGAGGTGCTTGGTCACTCATTGGTGGGGACACTTAATGATGGCTTATTGATGCCTTACGAATTGCTTACGAGTTGCTTATTGACCTGTGAGTCATTATGCCTTTCTTATTACTCATATGATTGTGTCGCCTTTGTGGCTTGACGGACATTTACTATAAATACGATACAAGTTGCGCTATGGTTCGCTAGCTTAGTTGTCTTGAAATCCACCTGTACTCTTCTCAGGAAGTTCAGACAGTCTTATAGCAGAGTCATTGTTCTTTGTGACTATCTTGTTGCCAACTTAAGTGTTAGGCGTTGCCATCTTGTAACGAACCTCAAGCTAGGCGGTATTAGGGGACCTTATTGGTTATTCACCCTTTACAAGTCATTCAAGTCGTTCCTGAGTTCAGAAGCCGTGCGCTTTGCTCAGAGTTGAAGCAAGGAAGACCCATCGAATCCAAGTCGGATCAACATTCAGTGGAAACGTTACACCAAGCCTACTCTTTGCTTTACAGTTTGTGAGTGATTAAAATCCATGGTGCCATCTATAACCTGCTGATCAGGCCTGCTCTTAACCCTGTAGTTGGTGAGCAACTTCTCACTTAACACTGTTTCAAATTTGCTAACTAAGTCTGACTTGATTATACAGAAAGTAAGTCATTATTGTCTCTGAAACCTTTTTCAAACCTGCTGAGCAAGCTTGCCTCTGGCTTTTAGAGAGTGAGTTGCTGTTAATCCTAGCACTATTTTAAGCCACTGATCAAGCTCACCATTGGCTCTGCAGTATGTGAGTGCATGCAGTCTCTAGCAATATTTTAAGAAAACAGATCTGGCCCACCTTTGTGTCTGCAGTATGTGAGTTACTGCTCTCCTTAGCACTATTTAAAGATTTATGACTATGCCTGCCTTGGCTCTGCAGGATGTAAGTTGTTGTTATCACTAACACCATTTTCAATCCTACTGGCTCACTCTAAACTCTGTAGATGGTGAGTGTCTGCTATCTCTGAATGTCTTTCACAACAGCAGATGAAGGCTGCCATTCATTCTTCAGAATGTGAGTATCTGTTATCTCTTACTGATTACACTGTATTCTCATCATGGTTCTTCAGCATGTGTGTATGCCCTTATGTCATTAAAATATATTGATAAACATTATCTGTCCTTGAATATTCAGATTGTAAGTATATTCTTCACTTAGTTATAATTCTCATTTCATTATTAGACCTCAAATATTATGTCTCTGCCAATTATTTCAAAGGTAACATTCTCATATTAATGTGAAGCCTTTTGAGTGCTTATTTATCTTTTAGCATACTCCTACTGGCAATGGCATCTACCATCAGAGACTGGGTATTTATCTCTATTATCATTTATTACACCTTTAACATTTGGAGTAGCAATCATCCTTATTCTCAAGCATGCTGCTTCTTTATGCCTTTCTGGTCTTTCACCCAGAATGGCTCTTACTCAAGCAGACTCGGATATTCGGAAAGCAAACATGGCCATCAAAATTGAAGAGTATTTTACTGGATCCTATCAGGAGTATACCATCAAGCAGTTTGTAGACTTTCTCACTGCTGCTGATATTGGTTTGTCACATTTTGCCTTAACTCAGATAATTGCTCATGAGCTTTAAAAGCCGCCTGAAGGATAGGCGTATATGTGCGAAGGAAGGCTATGTACAGTGTTCTTGGATCAGTCTTTGTGTTGAGCTTTCGGAGAAAGGGTGCAACCAATGTGATTTGTCTGGAAAAATACTCCTTGTCTTTTCGTATGTGACTCAACTCTGCCCTCACTCAATCCCGTCCTAGTCACTCCACTGAACTCGACATATTATTGGGTATCAGTCCAGTCAAGGCTATTACCCTCGCTGTTATGTCTTGAGTAACCCTATACATGGGGACAACGCTTCTCAGCGCGATGTCAGGCTCGCATGTAACGTATTGAGAGAGGGTTAATCTACTGGTGCGTGCAAGGATCCCAGGTCATCGCGGCGTGTGCCAAGACGAGAAGGAATGAGGCGACCACTGGGCGGTAACAGACCATTTACTGTCAGTCTAGTCTAAGAGACTGGCCTCCCGCCGGCATCCTCGCTGCGAAGTGACGTCTCCTCTCTTGACAACACCTCATCCCCATGTTTGTACCCACGACGCGCGGCACGGACGGCACTAGGCGCCAGGATAATTGGGACGTGTTCCTCGCCAGCGGCGCATGTAAACTATTAAGAGAGGCAGTCTAATGGTGCATGGAAGAAGGACCTCAGGTCATCGCCGGGTGAGCCGAGACGAGAAGGAGTGAGGCAACCACTGAGCTGTCACAGACCATGTGCTGATGTATATCTAGTCTCTGATAATGACCTCGCGCCGGAGTCCTCGTTCCTAAGTGACGCCTCATCCCCTCTCAACAGTGCCTCGTCTCCATGTTTGCCCCCCCCCCCCCCTCAATGCTTGGCACAGACAGCACCAGGCGCCGGGATGACCGGTATGAGTTCTTCGCTTGGGGCGCTGAGCTGCGCAGCCATGAGGGTACGGAAGCATGAAGTCTTACGCCGGACCTGTGATCACGATGGATTAGAAGCCTCAAACGGGCACTTACTAGCTCACAATAGGTCCCGGTTTCCGTGATATGTCCGTCTGGGGGAAGGCGGGGAAAAGAGAAACGTTCCAAAGCAGGGTGTGCGAAAAAATCGCCTTCTGGTACGAGTATCCTCTCATCCCTTGCGATTGTTGAGAGACAATGTGCGACGAATAGGCACGTCATGTGGTACGAATGCAGGATTGTATCGATAGCGTCATTCACTTGCGTTCATGGTCAGCATGCCGGTGTCTGGCCGAATAAAGGGGAATAGAAGCTCTTGTTTACACGGCGTACTGCGGTGCGTACAGGGAAATTGTCGCCTCGTCAAGCGCCAAGATCACGGGGTTTCTTTCAGAAGCGCCTGGGCCCTGGCAACCACTTGACTCAGTCTTCCTCCTGATAATTTCGCGGTGTCAACGGCAAAAAAAAAACCCAAAACATTTGTCCTCACTCCGCGTGTCGAAACCGTCTGGTAATCCCCAAACGAATTCGCAGTTGGCCTCACGGGCAGCAGCTTCAATTTGTTCTCGTTGCCGTAGGCGATGTTTGATGCGATTGTTCCAGCGAATAACACAGGGTCTAATGAATCTATCGGAAAAATAATAAGCACCAGGGAAGTGGTTTCCGATCTACCTGGTGAACAACACCGACGATGTCGCGCCACGACTCTGTTGTGAACTCACGAGTATCTACGCCAATGCACTTGAAATGGGACATATTTTCATTGACACGGAAAAAAAACATACCGCATCCGTCGAACATGACTTGCTTCGAACAGGATCGTAGTATCTCAGCAATGAGGAACGCATGGATGACTTGCCGCCTCCGCGCCTCCCACTATCCCAGCCAGAACAGCTTTGAGTATTCCCAGCTTCCGAGGTTTCAGAAAATACGTAAACCAACGCCATGTTTTCGCCGACTTTGACTTCGAAGTCGAAGCCTTCAAGCATATTAACCATGCTTCGGGAAGGGTAACTGAACGTGGAACGTAGTGGACCAGTACGTTTCGGATCGAGTGCCACACCCACACCAGGTTGAATGCTGGAAGTCCTGTCAAGGAGCTCGAAAATCCGCGTCCCGGAACCAACGCCACGCATGACGGATGTCTAGGGAAGCGTCGACCGATCTCGTCGCTATAGAGCGAAACGTATGCTTACGAAGAATGGAGCATGAGAAAGAGGCCTGAGGCGAAAGCTGCTAAACGGGACGTACGTTATCATCTGCAGTCCGCTGCCCACATAGACCGTATAGATTAAGAGTCTTGTGAGTTCCCCTACTGAGATCTGTCCGCGGCTCACGAGTGATCCCCCTAAGCGCAAGTGCAATAAAAAGAGGACCACATACCATAGCCAAACAAAGCTAATAACGCACCATTCTTGCTCCACCCGGTGCTACCAAAGAATACGCCGCACGCGACTGCATCCCGGTGAGCATGGGTCAACATGTGATCGACACGGTCAGAGAACCTCTTTTCTTCATGTGGAATGGCATTGAAGACTTGCACTGTAGGGAGGACAGCGAGCGCTTCCTGGGCAGCCCAGATGGCACTCATTAGTGCCTCTGCTGTAGATTGTTTGAGGAATATGCTGACCTTGTCATGTCGCCAAGGGCGTCCTGAGTGTTATTTGACAGATTCATCAAGTACCGGACATGGAATACCTGATTGTGATCATGGTGAGCGCATACATACGAGGGAATAATCTAGCCTGTACCAACAACTCCAAGAGCTACGGGAGGGACGATTGCAAGCATGAGAAATGCGAGATGTGAAGAAATGTAGAGGATTGCACCGACTTTTTCTGTATACTGATCAGCATGTATCCCCAATATATCCAGATGAGATATGCGTACAGCCAGTTACGACACCACCGCTGTATGGAGTCCATCCGAAAGGTTCTGGGTAACGCTTTTGGCACTCGTGAGCCAGATAGCACACATTACCTTTCTCCTACAACGCTGCTGTCAACGCTGAGCCGACTTCCTGCGCTCCACAAATTCGACTTCTCGCCGAAGTGTCGCAGCGTAATTTTGTTCGCGCAGGCGAGCGATAATTCGCTGGCCTGGGAGGCACGATGAGGACTGTATTTGTAATAGAAAACATGACGCACCATGAGGAATGGGCGTCCCGCGTCACAAGTACCGCCAACGGTGAAGACAGGCAGACCTCCATTGGCTTGTGTCAGTGAGAAACCATACGGGATTGTCTGTGAATGAGGAAAACTGATGAGACACAATGTATTGAATGTAATATCATGATCAGGAGAATGTTCGCGGACAGCTGTAAGGATCGACCTACCGGATTCGCGGAAGTGAAGTAATCAATGAACTTCCCGACCGTGAACGGAATGCTCAATGACACGGACAAGGAGGCGAGCAGAATTCCGATGGCCATTAAGAGGGGCCGGTGTTTTGGCCGCGCGAGGGCGACGATCTTGTGGAAGGAGGTTGAGGTGGCGTCGGCACTCATGGAGAGGGCACAAACGAGAACATGTCGTAATGATGATGTCAGAGCTCTGGTGGAAGAACTTGTCACGAAAATCGGCCACCTCGCGCTACGGCGGCACCAGGGTACGGTACTGTATCGTTGGCTCGTCTCGGGAAAGACAGACGGAAAATACCGGACAAGTAAACGACGCGGCCCGGATGTACGGAGCAAAAGCCGGGCCGGCGAATCGCCTTGTCTGCACAGATTTCATGGACGTGGCTACGTCGGAGTACAGTCCTGATAAACCCTCCTGTGGTATCGAAATGCTCAGCATCCGGTCTTTGATCTCAGGAACACGGTAAATGAACTGAATCTCTCTAAGGTGCTCACCCTATCCCCGCCGTGAGTCTATGTCGTCCGCCTCGACAATCCCACCATCTCCTGCGAAGAAGCCGCGGTATATCTTATCAAGACCTTTGGGGGGACGTTATGAATAGTCAAAAACTTGCGGAATTCGAGGGTCTCTACCCCAGGGGCCCACAGAGGGGCGTCCTGAAGCAAAGGATCCGATCTTGAGTGATGTCGTCTTGGAGCCATGACGGAAGCTTGAGTCGGCGGTTTCGAGCAGCAAACAAGCGGCGACAGATGATGCAGCGTACCAACGGGAGATGGACGAGGTGCGATGTATTTAGATGCACATGCAGGTACAGTATGACTTCTCTCATCCTGAGATGATCGTCGGTTTGACGTTGTCTTACAGCATGGAGCAGTGAGTTCTTTTGGGCGCTTGATGTCTTGCGCGACTCTGCTTAAACGCTGGCACCTCTGCGCCACACTCGTAAGTTACACGGGCACTTCCGAGTATCAATTTGGGGAGTGATAACAAGTTCAAGGAGACGGATGTATCACGGCACGGTCTGCGTTAGATGCGGAAAGGACAGATTCGATTGAAAGTGATAGCAAGTAGCATGCATGTGCCTATCAAATGTTCTCTTCGTGTATAGAATTGGTTAGGGATCGTCTGGGAACTAGATATAGGAGCGTCGTGACTACTTCCGCTATGGGAACCATAGTTGTTAACCTACATTCACTTTACGGCGTGGCTCAAGAACATTACATGTGTGACCTTTTAGTAGTTGTTGCCTTACCACGTCTGACGAACTATATCCAAGTCTCTTACATCTTTCACCCCTGGTAGTACCTGCGCTGCTGCGAATCCTCAGTACACGAAACCGATACCTCGTACGAGCAAACCGAAGTCAGCTGGCATAATGATCCAAAATGGAATAAAGGGCTCACCTTGTCCAATGCCTGCGTCAACTGTTCCTCCAGTTCCGTGCAAAATGACTTCCCTTCCATGGCCTGTACACGACAGCACGAAGCGCAGTTGTGCGTCACATTGTGATTCTTGAGAGCCGTTATGTACTCCTCGAGGATATTTGAAGGCGAGCTAATAGCACGCGTAAAACCATTTTGCAATTCAACATTCGTTCTCGAAAAGAGGTTGCCCAGCCAGACAGTAGGAGCGCCCCGGACATTCACCGTGGGGCCGTTCGGTGTCGGTTGCCGACAGCCTGACCAAGTCTGGAACCTGGAACGAACATCAAAGAATGAGTCCAAACACGACACGAGGTTGTCTCTGCAACGTTTGCGATAGCGAACTAGGTCGCACAGACCCCGCCCCTCGAAAGACCGCAATGCTTCTCCAAGGAATTCGAATGTCATCGGGTATCCCAGGGTGTGACGAGCCGTGCTTTCCATCTCTGGGATGAGCGCCATGTTGCTCGCAATGGCATATGCGTGGAATGCTTCAGCCCCTGCTAGCGCAGAAAAGGTTTCGCGTTTGATCTCAGAACGGATACGGGATTGGATTGACGCCATGTCATATTTCTGGCAGGCGCCGAGCAAGGCGAACAGCTTTTCATAAGAGCCAGGGATGATGGGATTGATCGGATACAGAAATGAGACGAGGCTCTTCAGCAGGCTGGAGTCCTCGGGCAATTCGACTACAGGAAGGCCGTCAACAAGTTCGTCATCAGGTGGCTGGGGGAGGGAAAGAAGATCTTCGAAAAATGGTGACGACATTGCGAGAGTCGACTTGGTCGGATGATCGAAGTATGATATTCGCATCGGGGATGTTCAAAGATAATGGCGCAAACTGGGGATCCGAGTGTCCCGAGGTTTTCTCTTCCTTACAAGGGTTAGAGTTGAATCTGCCTGTAGATATTTGGATTCATTATCGCGATGAGGTCTACTCGTAACGCCAGTGCTACATACCTTTTCTATTGTCCCATGAACAACTGTTGTCAAGGCCACCCACAAAGCCCGTATCGTCTGGCTGGATATTCCTACACACGGGCATGTTACAGAATGCGGAGGTTGATCCTTGATGTGGCGTTTCAGTGCATTTTCGGATTCGATGAGATCGAAGAGGTGAGGAGCTCGCGCTAAGGACTCGATGTATTCATCGAGCCATTGCGGGATAGGGTTAGGGGTAGTAGATGGAGCGCCTGGAAGGGCCGGCGCAGGAGGGGTTGTACAGTTCACGCCTTTCACGATTTCTGGCGCACGAGACTTCCTAAATTCAAGAAGGCTTGAGGTGAGATCGTTTCTAACTCTCTCGTGATAATTCCACAGCTCATGAAGATAAACTCCTGATATGATATCGATCTTCTCTTCCAAATCTTCGATTGTCATTGAGAGGCGCAGCGTACTTCGCGCGGCCTGAAGTGCCTCTTTGTGAAGTTCATACTTTTGCGCGAGGAAATAAACGTGGAGTGCCGTATCTGGAAGGATGAACGGTGGGTCCTGTAAAGAGATGACACCTCGGATATGTGTGAGTACCGAGTCCATTTGATACTTCTGGGCCACGGCCAAGAGTCTCATGATGCTCTCCGTGGTTGAAGGAAGGATGGGAACGACGGGGTAAATGAAGGTGAGAAGGCTGTGAAGGGTCGACCCGCTTTCCGGTAGTTTGATTATCGGAAACGATTCTTGTTCTTCACAGTCATCGGCTCCGGTAGTATTTGTGACTGCCTGGGGTATGAGTTCTCGAAGAACTGGGGAAATGTTGACGATGTAAAGCTTTGGCACTCGACAATCCTGGAGGTCGTACGAGCGAAGAATGATATCCGAGCCGGGGTAGTCGAAGAGTAAACTCTCGTTCGAGACATCATCCTTTGGGGCAGGTGTTGCGGGAGGTGGTACGCTGGGCATAGTGTTCAAGTCAATGCAGTTCCGTGTCCACCTTGAATTAGCGGTGTTTAAATGCACTCACACAAGTCTTCATCATGATAGCCGCCTGTCCACGTAAGTTACTGGTGCGGTTTGCAGCAATGATCCTTAGGTAATGGGTGCCACCTAAGTTACTGTCACAAGTCTACTACGCATGCAAGGGTAGTATTAAGGGCGATATCACCGAACATGGTTAACTGTCAGCCCTGTCAGAAGCAGCGAGCAGCGCCAGTAACTTACGAATCGAATGGAAGGACATACCGTACAGTATGTTGGTGCGCAGCCAAGGTTTAATTATGACAGATATAATCAAGCGCTCGTCATCACGCGTCCAGGTCTAGCTTTGCGGAGGGTACTGCTGCTTTCCCTACTAGATAGTCGCAGATTAGATTAAGCGCGCATGTGGATGCTTCGAACTTTCCATGAACAAAAATGACATCCTGAAAAGCAAAGGAATTCCTCATCAATTCCCTGGTTATCGATAATGTGCGGTACCCTCATCAGTCCTCAGCCACGCTTGTGATTCCAGTTATGGAAGTAATTTGAGTGCTGCTCCGCTTATGCCTCTTCGAATCGTGCTGGGCTCAGTCGATCTAGATACAGCTATTACGACGAGCATGTTATGGTCAGGTTGTGATGACCAGATCCCTGGAAGTATCAATGGCATGGTCAACTGTGGTCGCCGGATTCGGATATTGGGAATGGAATGGGAATGAGCGAAGGGTCAGATCTGTCAGAGTCCTGGCGCCGATAGCTACGGTGCTGCGCGCTGAACTTTCTTTACTCAGTGTGATCGATCGTCAGTCGAATGCACTTTCCTCAACGAAGTGCCTGCTGTATTGGTCTGGATACAACTACAACATGCGATATTTGAGTGTGAATACACGGTGATTACGGTAACTCACGTAAAAATCATCTGCACACGAATAGGGCGCAACACATCACGACCTGCGTGCCAGTGCGTGGCGGAACACGCGGCCTGCGCAGTCCAACCTCATCCTTGTCCCAAAATTTTCCTACAGCTGCACAAAAACGGCATCGGCTCGTGACCTCGTAAATCGACTGGCGACTAATTTGTTGCGATGCTGAGGTTTTCAAAGTAAGAATCTTCAAGTCGTATACCAATGCTACGAGAGTGCAAATTTTCTCACAATACGTAACATATAACACGCGGCTTAACATGTGTACGGTTTGGCAGGGAGCCCTTCTCCGGATTTCGTACGAACTGTAACCATTCTGGCAATGAGTTTGGCACATGGCGCAGTAAACGGGGGGACGTACCGTAACCGCAAACATACACAACAGTAAAATTCACTTATGGCTCACTAAAAGCTCTCCGGAGTAGTAAAGTAAGTAGTAATGGGGCCTACGTGCGTTCGGCCCTTGGTTTCCAGTGCCAGTAGAAGGATGTACGTGCAGCAAATCGGCCTGGACCGACTCCCGCTTCCGCTTCCGCATGGCAATGGCAACCAGCTTGAACCAAGGCCGGCATCGACATTCCTTAATCAATCCCGCGCGAGCTGATACCCGGAAACGACGAATTCACAGAGCCAGAACGGCTGTAACGATCGACCCCCATTCGCGAAAGTGAGCTTCCCGACCGTTAAACGGGATGCTAAATGACACGGACGAGGAGGCGGACTAAAGTCAGATGGCTCTTAACAGAGGTCGACGTTCTGACGCGCGAGCGCGATGATCTCGTGGAAAGTGGTCGAGGTGGGAATCGAGACCGTAGGCACGAATGCACAGGGCACAAACGAGAACATGTCTCGGCGATGAAGTCAGAGCTCGGGTTGCAGACCTTGTCACGGAAAGCGGCCACTTGCACTAGGGCGAATGTGGGTATCGTTGGTTCAGTGAGACAACACTGACGGAAACAAGTACCGACAAGTGACCGACGCGGCCTGGATATACGGAGCAGGAGCCGGGCCGGCAAATCCGCCGTATCGAGTATTTCCTGGATGTGGCTAGGAGGTACAGTTCTGATGAGCTCTTCTGTGGCATAGAAATGCTCAGTTTTCTTAATCCGAGGCACACAGCCGAAGAGCTGGAATCCTCTCAAACGTTCGCACACCATCTCCACCTTGCGTCCATGTCGTCCGCCTCAGCATTCCCAACGTTTCCTGCGAAGAAGCCGCAGTACATATTATCAATACCTTTTGGGGAGAGGACTTGATTAAGAGGGTGGAAAGCTTGCGGAATTCGAGGGTCCGTGGCATTTTCTCTCAATCGAACTGGCTGTTCGACTGCATGATGCCATGATCTGCGTGGTGGCTGATTTTCCTTTCTTTACAAATTGGACACTGGGTGTATCAATGCCAAAAAGGACTCGCAGAATGCGTAGAGACGCGCGTAAGAGTACCAGAGGCCTGTTGCCGTGGCCCGAGGAGATCACAGCGGAGCATCCCGAATCAAGCGATCCTATTTTGAGCAATATTGTTTTGGAGCCACAACTCTAGACCGGTAACCGTTCGCTCTATGAGGTGCCCCTTGGGACGCTCGATAGAGCGACCGGTACAAATGGTGTCAATCTTGGTGGACATGGAACTCGGTCCTTGGAATGTTCAATGGAACGTTCGTGTGTAGTAGTGTACTCCCTAATTTGGGTGATCGAGATCTGTAAATTATTATTTTTGCTAGATCGGAAATCTGCATCACTTATCTGGCAAATTTGATCATGTGTAAGCGCGTCTAATATCTCCTGAGTGTGATGTTGCGCAGCAACCAGCGCAGCAAACAGTGTTATGGAGTCTCACCTTGTGAAGGTATAGAGACTGATAGAGTGGTTTGTAGAGAGGAGTGCTCAAGTGTGCATAGAGTGAACGACTTGTATTCTTAGAGGGGCTCTACTCCCCTCATTTATAGGAAAACCGGTTCCTATGGTCCCACCACGTCCGTTTGCATAAAAGTGATGAGTAAAGGTGTCCACAATATTGCGTTTTCAGTGACGCCTGATGTGAAACACCCTAGAAGTCTTCAATATCACCACGTGTGATACTGATAAGACTTGCGCCCTCCATATTGGAGTTGCGCCCACTTTTGTGCGTAACGGAGTACCCTAATATGGTAATCATATGTACGATACTACTGTAATGTCGTAACTGCTATAGATAAGATACATATGTACTTATTACGTTTCAACACTCCCCCTTGCTAAGTATACCGTGTATGTACTGAGCAAAGTAATATAGTACAGTAGAGATTATTGATGACAGCAATCAAAGAATCATTCGTGTATTATTCGTAGGTTGTATTCATTCATCATGTCATCGGTGTTGAGAGAGAAAGAGTCGCGTGAAGAAGATTGGGACTAAGGTTGAACTTTTGGTAAAGCTCGATCTTTTCCACTTCTTTGCGAGTGTGCCATGCAAAGGCATTACTTGACACATCTTCTAAGATGATTGGGTCTGACTCGGATGCATAGGTATGCCATCTGAATGTCAGGCTCTTCCGAGATCTATGCGACAATTTCGTTCTCTATCTAGGATGAGTAAAACTCAAGTCCTAGTTGTTCCCTAAATTTAAGAAACTTTATGCGTCCCAGATTCTTAGTAAATAAATCGGTGGGGTTCTCGGCTCCTTCAATGAACAACAGTTCAATCTTCTTTAAGCGAATGACCTCGCAAATGTAGTGATAGCGTAGGTCTATATGTTTTATTCGCTTTTCCTGTACAGGATTAGAAGCAAGGAATATGGAGCCTTGATTATCTCCGCATAATGGAATTGGTTCTAAAGATATTCCAATCTCTTCAAAGAGAGATCGAATCCAGACCAACTGTCTACTCGTATCTGAGATAGACATGTATTCTGCTTCTGTGGAAGACAACGCAATAGATTTCTGCGCTCTAGAATTCCAACAGAATACTCCATTAGCTAATTTAACTAAGTAGCCCGTAGTAGACTTTCTCGTTGTTGGGTCAGAAGCCCAATCAGAGTCCGCATATGCTAGTAAACCCCCATCGCTTTTGCCATCATAGACTAAAGCGTAACTAGAAGTACCAATGAGATAATGGCAAATATATAGTGCCCTATTCAAATGGTCTTGTGTGGGGTTTGCAGCATACTGCACGAGTTTAGTCACTGCATAGGCAATGTCTGGTCGAGTTCCAATCATGATATATAGGAGTGATCCTATTACTTGTTGGAATGACGCGCGAATTTCTGGGTCTGGTGAACCTTTATTGGGTACTGGTTGATACCCTTCAGGTAGCGGTGTGGGGACCGCTTTCGCATTTGTGAGTTTAAAACGCTGCAGCACTTTATGTAGATAATCTACTTGATCAACAAGGATTCAACCCTTGGATTTAATAATGCACATGTGTAAGAACTCTTGGGTATCACCAAGGTCACGACATTCCCAGATTTTCATAAAGCGTTCCTTTAGGGAACTAATGTCTGACTTGTTCTTTCCAAGGAATAGAACATCATCAACATATACTATCACTACAATGGTTTTATCTGCATTCACAAATAAACCTGAGTCTGATAGTAAGCGTGTGCATCCTATCGTAGCCATGGATTTATCAAGTGCTTTCCACCATGCTAACGCAGCTTGTTTTAGTCCATATATGGCACGCTTTAAACGCATCACTTTATTTTTCTGGCAGGGGTTTTTAAACCCTTCAGGTTGTTCCATATATAGTTCCTCATCGAGTTCACCATATAGGAAGGCTGTTTTGACATCTAATCCGGAGATGTGCCAATCTTTTAACGCTGCAAGTGCTAACATCATCCGAACAGTCTCAAACTGTACCATGGGTGAGAATATTTCGTCATAATCAATGCCTTCAACCTGAGAAAAGCCTTTGGCTACAAGCCTGGCTTTCTTCCGGCCATCTGACTTTAAGTCAAATACCCATCGATTCTTAATGACCTTTCTGCCTTTTGGTGGGTCAACTAGTTCAAAGACTTTGTGTTTGCGAAGAGACTCTAACTCTTCACGACACACTTTACGCCACTCCTCCTGTATATCACTTGGCATTTTTAGAATGTCCCTAAAGGTCCATTCACAAATATTGGAGGTATCGGGTGATTCCAGATCTAGCGGTGAAATTGCTTTGGCAAGCAATAGATCCAGGAATTTGACTCCCCCTTCCTGAGCAAGGCGGGTCAGCAACTGCTGATCTACTTCATCCTCTGAGTCGTGCGAAGAGTCACTCTTGGTACTTGGAGGATCAGGCTCGATTTACTCAGGAATGCCTCCTGGAATCGGCTGATCTTGGTGTAAATGCTGCCGAGAGCTACCTGGCTGGTTCATTACCAGTTTTCGCCAAGTACAACTTCGCTCAATGTCTGCTAGCGTTTTGCTAGGAGGTTTATCTCCATAGACATTTTCAGGAAGAGTAGTTGTTTTCCTCAAACGTCCAGATCTCCTCGGTTCAAATGGAGGAGGTACAGGATCTGGTACGGGAGGCGGAGCTTGCGGCTCATCAGGCTGAACAGCAGCCTCAGGTTCATCTGGAACCTGATCAACCCCGTCGGGTTGTCGAGCGCGTCTCCCTTTGAGAAGCTCAGGAAGTGGTGAGTCAAGATCACCAGGAGTGGTGTCTTCAGACGCATCAATGGGTGGTTGATTAGATGGTGGTTTATTCAACTGGGTTGTTCCCCTTGTTCTACCGTCTTTTGGTCCAGTAGTACAATTAGGAAATAACATTTCATCAAACAGAGCTTTGTCTGAATAGAATACGGTATTATGGTGACGCATAAAGGCATCACCTTTCATTCCAGAAGGTCTACCTAAGTAGATCATAAGCTCGCTTTTGGGGGATAATTTGTTTATACGCCAAGCTTCTGGGATGTGCACATAAGCACCACATCCAAACACTCTGAGATGTGAAATGTCTGGAATTTCATCGTTTAATAGAAAATATGGTGTTTGCCATTTAAGGCGACTCATAGGTGTTCTATTATAACAATGTACAGCATGTAATACTGCAAATTCCCACCAAGATTGTGGTATGCAAGCATCAAGTCGCATTGACTGTGCTTTGTCCATTATAGTGTGCATAAAGCGTTCAGCACGCCCGTTTTGCTGTGGCGTGTGAGGTACGCTTTGTAGCACTGTAATGCCGTCATCCTTTAAAGTTTTAAGGAATACATTTGATTTGTATTCACCGCCGGCATTGGACATCCACTCTTTTATGGTAGTGTTAAATTGATTTTTAATTAATGCTAACCATTGTTTAAGCGCGCCAATTGCCGAAGCTTTGTCACGTAAGAGTGATACCCATGCATATGAAGTATAATCGTCTAAGAAGACAATAAAATACTTATATTTATGATATGACGGTATAGGGAAGCTTTTTAGATTGGAATGAACACGACTAAAGGGAGCTTTAGCCCTAGTATCAGATGAAGGATGAGATTGTAACGTTTCCACTGAACGTTGATCCGACTTGGATTCGATGGGTCTTCCTTGCTTCAACTCTGAGCAAAGCGCATGGCTTCTGAACTCAGGAACGACTTGTGAAGGGCGAATAACCAATAAGGTCCCCTAATACCGCCTAGCTTGAGGTTCGTTACAAGGTGGCAACGCCTAACACTTAAGTTGGCAACGAGATAGTCACAAAGAACAATGACTCTGCTATAAGACTGTCTGAACTTCCTGAGAAGAGTACAGGTGGATTTCAAGACAACTAAGCTAGTGAACCATAGCGCAACTTGTATAGTATTTATAGTAAATGTCCGTCAAGCCACAAAGGCGACACACATAGTATGAATGGTAAATAATAAGCATGATGACTCACATCAATCAGCATGAATAAGGCATCAATAAGCCATAAGTAAGCGTCCCCACCAATGAGTGACTAAGCACCTCCAACCAGTGAGTAAGCAATCATGGGACATCAATAAGCCCACCTCATCGCATCAGTAAGCGAGAACAATAAGCAAATAGTAAGCATAAGTGGGAAATGTCATCCACATCACAAATCAACCATGCATCAATAAGCAATGGCCTTGGCGCTAACACAGGCGCTCCTTGGACTAATCCATCTTGAACACATACCCGAAAGGGGATCAAACCCGGCCCGCTGGAGTGCGTCCCAACGGCAGCCACGGCCCGCTGATATCGGCAGCCTCAGGTCACTGGTCTTACACCACACAATCGCTATCCGTCGTCGTTGGTCGTCTTCAGGACACAACTGTCTTCCGCCAATTCCATGGCTTCTTCCAACGTCCCCTGAGTTATGGGTTAGGCCAGATACGTACTGTGACCTGGGACAATTCCATCCTTTGCGCGCCCCCCTGACTTATTGCTTAGGTCAGATCCTGTGACCTGGGGGTTTCTCACTTGACCGTGTCACGTGACCCTCATCCGTCCTGTAATAACCTTCCTGCCAGCATCTGGGGTTCTACCGCGAGTTATCAGGTTACTCACGAGCTGGTGGACTCTGCACGCCTCGTCATAAGCGAGGTAGCTATCATCTTCTGCCGCTACGCGTGCATGTACGGCCTCTTCTTCTTCAATGTCTTTTTGATCACGTGCCTCCCAGGTATGCGCCTCTGGGTAATCATGGCAATTCTTCCAGTGTTCGTGCAAGCATTTGCACTGTCTTCGGCCTAGAGCAGGGTCTGAGCGTAACAAGATGCTGCAGGCATTTTGCCTTGCGCACATCCTGGACAAATATCATCAGTTGTAGGAATTGTAATTCCATCGGGAAAACCCTTTGTATAATCCTTAGCATGTCTTAAAACCTCTTTGGATGGGTGTCCGAGGCGACAATGCATAAGATCGTAATCTACTTTGTAGATCAGTGGCATTTCTGCTGACTGTGCTTCTACTTCAATAGATTGCGCATCTAACCAATATAATGGATGTCCATTTAAAATGGGTTTACATTGGACAAACGATTGTACTTTATGGTATAAGGTAATATGTTGCACGTTGCCCATTACACGCATACCTTGTTGTAAGAATGCTCCCATAGAAAGCAACCGCGTTGTCATTTTAGGTATGTAGAGGACTGGATGAACTCTAGTAGTTACTAAAGTGTCATTTATATAATGCTTTAAAAGCACTGTTCCAGATCCTTCTACATAAATAGTATTTGACGCAGTTCTAACCAGTATTCGGTCAGATTCTTCTGCTGGCTCATACTCAATGAAGTCACTAATTTTATTAGTGAAGTGCGCCAAAGCTCCTGAGTCTAATAGCCACATGGAGCTTATTTTTTCCCGACACTTAGCACACTGTGTGAAATATTGACCGTGCTCGCATTTCAAAACATCAAGCGCACCGATATTCATACTGTACAATGGAGACACTACAGACGGTACATTTTTATTTTTACAACTTGGTATCCTTATACTTTTTAGTAAGAGGTCCAAGGCTGTCTGTTTGTCAGCATTGTATAAGTGCTGTGTAAGAAAGGCGTACCTTTCTTCATCTGTTCCCCAATCAAGGGAAACGGTGTCCTCGCTGTTCATCATTGGATCCCAAGCTGAAAGATCAGCCTCCGGCGTTGGTGCATGAGACCCATATATAAGGTCTGCGTTCCGCATTTCTGGAGTTGTAGGCTCCAGCACCTCACCACGCATCATGGCTTCTCCTTGTCTCTGCACAAAGTCCTGATGTTGTCTGTAGACAATGTCCATCAGCTCGTATGAACTACGAGCTCTGAGAGTTTGTGTATGCATGCAATTACCATTCACATCTTTAGTATAAAGATGGTAGGTTTTGCCAGACACAACAGCAACTTCCAGAGGAGGAGGAAGAGTGGGATGATCGACATACCCTACTTCGTGTAGTTCATACTCCCCAGTTTCGGGAGTTGGAGCACGATTTTCTTTATCAGAATCACGTGAGTCCATTGACATATCATCAAAGACGGAGGCCAATTCTGACACACCATAGGTAGTTGTGCGCTCAAAGTCCTCCGTATGATTGGAAGGACCCGGCTGCGACATGTCGATATCGACTTCGGAGTCATACTCCTCGTTGTGGTTCCAATTGGAACGTGTGCGAACTTCTTGATCGAAATCAGAGAAGTGCTGCTCTAGCATCTTCGTCGTTTGGATAGTCGCTGGGACTTCCAAACGCTCAGCGAGCGTAAGTGCGTTGTTAACAGAGGGATAGATACCCGGAGTCCTAGTAGTAGGAGGGGACTTGGAGACAGTGCGGGTGGTTATAGATGAATGCCCAATATGGGCAATAGTGGATGAAGTGGGAGATGGGAGTGCGGCGACGGATGCGATGTGAGAGTGGCCTTGAGGTTGACCACGACCCTTGCCCTTGACGAACTTGCCACGTCCTGCACCTCTGGTACCGTGCTGGTTGTTAGACCGCTGCTGGTTGGAGGGTGTGGTAGACGATGAAGGCTGCGGCTGACTACCCTGCTTAGAAAAACGAGGGTTGTTGTGCTTGCGCTTCACGGCAGAGATCTTCTGGGCTGATTGCCCACTCTTAGCTCGTCCTTGGTTAACTTCCGTCTCATAATGGTTAATTGCAATTGTCCGGACATCGATCAACGAAAGTTGGTCAAGCCGGGTAGATGAGAGGATAATGGGAATGAGGTGTTCCCATTTAGATGGAAAGTTAGCCATGAGGATCATAGCTTGTAAGAGGGGGTCAAGCTCCATATTTCGCAAGGATATACCAAAGCCAAATTTGACTTCAGCAAGACGTCCAATGGCGGCAGCCATCTTGTCAAAGACAGCACCAGGATGCTGATTTGGATTAAACCGAACACCAATCACCTCCTTAAAGTCCTTATAGATACTAGGGACAGAGGGAAGTGAGTAGGCATCAGCGAGGTTTCGCCAAAGGTCATCTGCATGGTCATTTATCGCAAAATTCTGCTGTATCGCAGCGGAGAGACGGAGGGTTATACATCCAACCGTCATCGCATTCTTGTCCTGCCATGCTTGCAGGGCATGCTTGTACTCTTCCACTTCTTCAGTGTACTGCTCAGCTTCTTTTTTGTACAAAGCCATCTGAGCGTTGTAAGCATCCTGCTCATTCTGCGAAGCGGTAGCAGCAAGTGCTTTTGGCTCCTCAGGTTTGGTAGGAAGTGAAGGAATGGGGTGAGAGCCGTCGACAAAGCCCCAAAGGCCTTGCGCCATAAGATAGGCTTTCATCGCACGTGCCCAGCTGCCATAGTCTTCACCGTTGAAGACAGTGACAAAGGTGCTAAGTTGGGACGTCATAGTATCTGTGAAGGCTGATGAGACATCAGCATGCTATTCACAATACTGGTATGAGTAAAAGAGAGAGCCTAGCATAGTTTCCTCCTCGTCTAGCGAGGTGGAAACTGCCTCAAGTGCCCGTGGCCATCTCACACTACTGAGACTGAATCGGTGCAATCCCTGAGGACTTATTGTGTCCCATAGGACACAATACTAGGTTGCCAAGGGTAGCCTTGATGGTGTTGTCGACAACAGCAACTGTAGTTAAACAGCTCGACAATCATCGTCGTTCGCAATGAATGCAATGGCACCCATGTACCAGGGCCCATAACCTGTTGCGCAGAAACCAGCGCAGCAAACAGTGTTATGGAGTCTCACCTTGTGAAGGTATAGAGACTGATAGTGTTGCGCAGCAACCAGCGCAGCAAACAGTGTCATGGAGTCTCACCTTGTGAAGGTATAGAGACTGATAGAGTGGTTTGTAGAGTGGAGTGCTCAAGTGTGCGTAGAGTGAACGACTTGTATTCTTAGAGGGGCTCTACTCCCCTCATTTATAGGAAAACCGGTCCCTATGGTCCACCCATGTCCGTTTGCGTAAAAGTGATGAGTAAAGGTGTCCACAATATCGCGTTTTCAGTGACGCCTGATGTGAAACACCTCAGAAGTCTTCAATATCACCACGTGTGATACTGATAAGACTTGCGCCCTCCATATTGGAGTTGCGCCCACTTTTTGTGCGTAACGGAGTACCCTAATATGGTAATCATATGTACGATACTACTGTAATGTCGTAACTGCTATAGATAAGATACGTATGTACTTATTACGTTTCAACATGTGAGTGTGGGCCCGAAATCCTCAACATGTTCACTCTGTGGTGTCCTTATGCCTTCCGAAATACCTGGGACAGGCGTATTCTCGCTTAATTCAGCCCTCGGAGTCGCTTTGCTGGGAGATTCCCCACTGGAACCTCTGGACTTGGCTACATCTCAGTCTTGCTTTGCTGTCTCTGGGTCCTATGCCAATTCTCGGAATCTAAGTCAGCGCTGGCAATCTAGGGCTGCAGCTTCTTCTGGGATTCATGAACCAATATTCGTACATTCGAATTTTCGAGATCATCAAGTTATCAAGGCGACACCAGCTGTAGATACAGTGATGGCAACTCCAGGGGAAATACGGGGGCATGACCATGCACTCCATTGTATATATGCACCTCCGGACCCTTGTCAGGGTTCCTTCTTGAATGAGAGCGAGAACAGGTATTGTTTTCCTTTGATCTCTGGCTTTCAGTACATTGTTTACGCTCTTCTTCCTGCAGACATAATACCGTCCTCCATTCACCTCATTTCCCCCAGTCTGATACCCCGCTTATGACACCTAGCTCAATAGACAGCAGCTTCAATAGTCTGTGCAATGATACCTCCTTGTCCTCTATGGATATGAATAAGCTTCTGCCGCCCCAACCACCTTTCCCAAGTGTCTATAACTCGGAACACTGGAACTCAATGTCAGATCACGATCCCAGGGCTCTTTTGCCGCTCGATTCCCCATTTGTACCACTAGATTATGCAGTGCATCTCACACCGGATGCAGAAATGGCATCACCACTGAAATTTATTCCACAAAAATGAGTGCCAAAGACTGATCGCAAGGTTGCTTTACTTGGTATATTGCAACAGCTTTGAAGGCTCAAATTCATGGTCGTCGACCTCCTCACGTTCGTGATCAATGGGGAAGGTGGTTTTCAAGGGTTTCAAAATGCCCTGTTCTCACCACGGAACAGCGCCTCACTAGTTGGGCTACTGGAGAGGCTGATTCAGGACGAGAAGGGTCGGCCTATTGTCTCCGACTGGATGTTCCCTCATTCTCTTCATCTAGTCTGCGAAAGGATCCATGCCGAAATGGAGGCAGCAAAACCCCATCTCCGGATGAGCACTGACGATGTCTCTCCTGAGTTTATTGAGCACTGGGATATACACCACATTATGGAACCAGTGGCATGTGATACTACACCTACTCTGAAGGCGATTCTGGAAGCTGTGGGTGAATCAAAGGTCTCTGTGGCAAAGTCCAAGACCGCAAAATTGAAGAATCATTGTACAGCCTTACTTATCATTATGTCACAGATACATTTCTTGCGCTCTTGGTACTTGGCGAAGGTCTCTATTGGTCTTGGTCTACAGTCCTGGGCATGTGGTACATCTAGGCAGATGATCGATGTCCTGCATCGAACTTGCCTCACCGTATCTTATGCTAGCATTGCAACTATGGTTCAGGCGCTTGTGGATTGTTCCATTGAGCGGGCTAAGGCCACATCCTTAATTCCTCATGCCCTTGCATATGATAATATCAACATCTCCAGTTCCATCTTTGTTGAACAGGGTCCAAATGCGATGAGTAAGGTTCAGTCTGGCACATTTGCTGTCATCTATGAGCTCTTCAATGCACGTCTGGAGGACATGGACATCAAACCCTTGGTTGAAAACTTTCTTTGCTCATCTCCTCTGGTCTTATCCGATCTTTGAATGACACCTCAAGCCCGACAGTCTTATATATCCCAGACAGCAGTGACGATCGTTTGTATACTTGCTAAGTACGTCAAAGGTTTCGAAATGTACTCGAGATTGGTGCACCCAACCCGAAGGCCCCTTCCAACTGGATGCAAGACTGTCTTCCACCCTCTGCATGCTTCTACAATTGAAGAAGCCAGTGTAGATGGAAATCTCTTGGTGCACGATGATGTATATCTGGTCCAGTTGAACAGTTTGCCAGATGACCTTGAAAACCTGGCAATCCCCACATTTAACGACCAACTAACAAATGCACAAATTTGGGGTGGACAACATTCCAGGCAGAAAGATCTCACTTACTGGGAATGCTGTGAAATCTTTCAGCTGGGGTTTGGTGGTTTCCATCTGACTATGAACTTACTCTGGTGTATTCTTGAGACTCATCAGGGAACCCTCAATCAAACTGGCAGCTTGACACATTTTTTTGCCATCCTAGAGAAGGCTCAGCTTGGTGGCGAGCATCCCAATTATCATACTCTCCTGGCTGCTCTGACTCAGATACTCAACAGCCTCATACTCGATGCTTGGCGTAGCGAATGTGGCTATTCGTCTTTCAATGCCTTTGCTGGTGCTAACCCCACACCTGACGACTTGCTGGCCTGTGCACATCAGATAATTGAGAAATATGCATCACCTGAGCCCGTCTGCGAGCCTGTGAAGTCCAAAGCACCTCCTAGGGAATCTGGCTCAAGAGTCGAAGTTAGTAAGGAAATTGTTGATATAGTACATCACAATATCTCCCTCCTGACACGTGATCTCCTCTATGTCATGGAGCTTGTGGATGCCATTGCTACTGGTGACTTTGGGCAGGTTGAGGACATCTTCCCTGCACTCGCGTGTATGTTCTGAGGGTCTGGGTCCAATAACTACTCAACAGAAATCCTCCATTTCGTCTTCAACGTCAAGGAAGTCTGGACACCTGAATTTGCGTAGGTCCAGACTTGCTCAGTTTGCATCCATGTAACAACATTGTATTGTCTCACAGCAACATAATCCGTGACAACATGTTGGTGAACCCATCTGGCATTCCTGGGCACAGCATGGGAATCGACCTGAATATCGAACATCTGATCCGATATCTCAAGGTACGTCACTTCCGAGTCCTCACATATATACTGCATACATAGCTGTGACATTCAACAACAGACGCTGTTTGCCACCAAAGGTATCTATTCCAACTGGGACCGCCTTGGCAACATCGCTGCCGGAATCAACTACCTCCAGCTTGTGAAGAAACGGGTGACCAATTCGCTGAGGTCTGGCTATCGAGGGACCACCCATACTGACGTCGACACATCTGGACTTATCTGGTGAATTGCAAACAAAGCGAGGGAGTTGGAACTTCATAGTGTGATCCCAGATCGCAACTCCAAAATGACCGCACGGCCAGTCACTGATATCTACATGGCTGGTTTCAGAAAATTTCACACGTCTTTGTTAGCAAATTTTAATAAGAAACTTGCGGACACAAGGAAAGGAACTTCGACTCAGCCTGAGTTGGATGAGATCGCCCCATGTCAGCTGGCAGATGATTTGGATGCAGACGATGCCGAGCCACAAGGTGTAATATCAGCACTTCATGAGGACTAGGTATCATACTGTAACTACTTTCGCTTTCGCTTTCTCTGTGTATTCGACTGCTCTACAATACATGCCTGCTCCTCGTCAAACTGTGTGATGACCTCATATATCTTGTCAGCCCACTCAGCGGCCCATTGATGTGACTCCTCCAGCAATGTCGTTATATCCTGGGGAGACTTGAGTTTACTTGGATCTGTGCACACTGTAGCCGTGCGCTGTGTGTAGCGTTTCCACCAAACACTGATCCGACTTGGATCCAAAGGCTTCCTTGAATCAAACGATGAGCTAAGTGCAAGGCTTACAACTCAGCAAGAACTCATGAAGGGCGATAAACCAGAAAGGTCCCCTTGAGAAGGCCTAACAAGGTGATAGCTTTGACACACAAGTTGGCAACAAGATAAGATCCTAGTCACACAGACCAATGACTCTGCTATAAGACTGCTTTGGCAAAACCTGAGAGGAATACAGGTGGAAGTCCAAGACAACTAAGCTAACGACTACTGGCGAAACCTGCCTAGTATATATAGTACTTCCAAGCTAGCTTTAAAGCTGAGCTCGAACTATAGTAAACACAACTCACGACCTAATCTGCCAATGAGAATTGTCCATCAAGCCACAGGGGCTTATCATGAAACATACAGTACATGAGGCATAGGGCCCCACATGAGTCAGAGATAACACAACACTGAGTCAGAGATAACACAACACTGAGTCAGAGATAAGAACAACACATGACTCACAAATGACATCATAGAACAAGAGATAATAGATAACAAATGTCTCAGCGCAACACCAGCACATCAGAACCTGTCCCATCAGAACGTTGAACCATACAAGGAAATGTCTAGACCTTCAGCCTTGTCAGGAATCACCTCTGACCTCATGCCTACCATGGCCCTTCCAGAACCTTCCAGAACCTTCCATTCTTGATACAACACCGAAGTCCCCTGAGTTATGGCTTAGGTCAGATACATACTGTGACCTGGGACTAGACCCTTCTTCTATACTTGACACTTCTTCAGCCTCTCAGGAATCTCGCATCCGAGGAAACGTTGCATAATACAAAACCTTCCATCCTCGAAGTCCCATGACTTATGGATTAGAGCAGATACAAGGCATGATCTGGGACTTTTATGTGATCCATCACGTGACCTTCATCCTTTCTGCAGTAGTTGTGCCAGCAGCTGAGGGCGACGCATGAACGATCATCCCACTCACTAACTGGCCTATACAGAGGGCTTCATCCTCCTCCACTTCATAGTCTTCTTCTGCCTCAGGGTATCCATCCGCCTGGGCCCATACGAGAGCGCGTACTTGTTCTTCTTCTTCATCATATTCTGGCTGACCTAATACCCAGGTGTGCGCCTCTGGATAGTCTTGACAATTCTTCCAGTGTTCATGGGTGCACTTGCGATGCTTGGATGGTGCAGGGTTCTGTATGATGTCACCACGTGACACTGTGCATCTGTAAGGATGAGATTGATTGGACGCGCAGAGCGATATGGATCTGCGAAGTAAACTTTCTTCAGCCACTCATTAATACGGGACATCAATAGTGGGTGTTCTTGCGTAGGACGATAAACATTATGAGTCCGCTTTGGATTCTGGGTAGGAGAGGACGGCAGAGGCATGACTGCAAGTTTCCCAGGTAGCAAGGATTCGAGGCTAAAACAGGACCCATCACAGCCCGTAGCCACACAGCAGAATTTGGTCATATGCGCCAATGCTGGTATGAGAGAAATGGTCAGCCCGTTAGATAACATGAAATGTCATTGGTACCAGAAGTAGAAGTATCGCCCAGGTAGGATGCAAACTCTGCTTGGAGACACGTCACCAACTTGACATATTTGAGACATGAAAATGGTGCACGTTCGCACCGCTTTGAACTCTGCTTCAGTGGACCCCTAGGGCGGTCGGGATCACACAGATTTCCATTGTCGTATTCATCCAATGAGATTTCATGGACCCAGGGTTTGTAGAAAACAACAAATAACGCGTCATCATGTGAATTCCGAAGGGCACAACCACCACGCTGCAGTATGTCGACCATGGTACCGGGGAGGCCAGCGGTGCAAACAATCTTAACATCTGGAAAGTCAACACCCTGTGAAATATTAAACGTCCCCCTGGTGTGAATTAAGAAATTCAGATACTTACAACAGACTGTCCCGATGTTGCGACCAGAATGCGACAAATCCTGGACAGTGTGGTAAAGGCTTCATGGGTGAGCTGCAGATACCTCTGCGACATTGTACTGTGGTAGTGGCGGACAATACCCTTGTGTTGAATGTCAGATGGCAAACAAGAGTCCAGATGAGCGGCGATCCGACAGGCCAGCACCTTATTATCTGCAAAGATGAGGACGCGTGGCTGGGATTCTAGTGAAAATGGTGAAGATAAGAAGCACTTGTAGTTTTGAAGGTCTTTGATACTATTCAAGACTTCGTGAGTTGCATAGAGCATGTTCGGGCAGTTAGATGTAGTATGGATAGAGACGTAATCTGATGGTAGAAGCTTCTTTTTGACAGTGGCCCATATGTGCCATGGAAAGGTGGCGGATAGGAATGCCCATCATACACTGTGAGGGAGTATCGCCTTCAGTTCATCCAGACATCCCCATCCTGGACGAAAGGCATCAAGGCCGTATTGTGATTTGCCAGCTGTATGGACATTGTGCGCCTCATCAATGACAATCCATACAACATATTTCTGGAATCGGAGGTTGTGAAGAAGAATGGCAAGGCGAGGGAAATGCCCCTCATGAGACTTAAACAGTTGTTCCACAGTGACGATAAGTATTCTAGCACACCCAGGAGAATGCTTTTTGCTGTCCCAGACATTTTCCTGCAGACATTAGTAAGACCAATGTCAAGAGGACAGGGACGAGTCTGCACAGTCCACATGAATCCTCACGAGGCGTATCTTCATTTATGACGACCGTAGGAATGTTGTATCAAGAATTAAAGTTGGATTCTTGTGTCATTTGGAGCCGCTTCAAGGGTGAAAGAGTCAGAGTCATGAGCCTTTTGTCAGGGTCATCCAGAAGTGCGTTTAATACGATGGGCAGAGTTTTGCCACTCCCAGTCCCAGCCGAGACAAGACAGTCCTTTCCATTCTGATGAGCAAGAATGACCCTTAGCTGCATTTCCCATGGAACTTGGACAGAGCTAGTGACACCATAGCACATGAGTGCTGCCCAGTAGCATATAGTCTGGTCCTCTTTGTCAAGCGTTTCTAAGAATGACAGTGGCAGACACTTGTGCAGTCGAAGGTTTGAGACGAGCTGTACAAGGGAGTCACTAGGGCAAGTCCGGAGATGATGAAGGTGTTCACGGAGACACAGGACAGTGGCAGGCGTAGACATCTCAAGAGGCAAGCCACACAGTGGCAGAGCAAAGCAGCGCATCGAAGCAAGCGTCGAAGTGATAAGTCATATTATCTCAGATATAGATAATTGGGCTGTGATCAAGATTCAGATTACTGTATTCGGTACTATATGTTATGACTGGCACAGCGTGGCCTGACTTAGGCCCTACACGCGATGACGAGGTAACGTGACTTAGCACTACGTGTCAACACACAAAGGTGTGACTTGTTCCAAGGACGCCTGAAAGCGCCTTCCTAAGGGAGATGACAAGAGGCGGGTGTAGAAGGGAACCCGACTAGATTCGAAGGTGTACAAGAGAGTCAAGCTGTCGACCACATCAGTCGACAGCTACCTTATATCGTACCTTGACTGTACGCCTTCGTCAGCGATACAGCCACTACTACTAATGCTTGGTAACGTCCACTAATACTAACGCCACAGCTACTACTACCATCAGTCATCGTACAGTAATACTATCAGTAATCCACAACATGTTCATGAGTAAGTTTTGGGAGCGACTTGTCATCCCGCTTACGAAGGTCAACGACCGTGAATCATGACATCACCCCCTTTACAAGGGTGAGCGCCCACGCTCCACAACCCAACTAGTCACCGTAGTAAGCCCTACATCTGTCTCGTGTTCGTCGCGCACCCTCCTGAGGGCATGAGCGCGCCCTAGCCGCCTCGACGAGTGCATGGCCCTATCGATGTGGACGAAGATGTCGTCCTCCAGCTTCTTAATGGCCTGCTCGAGCTCGGCTACGACTTCCATGGACGCGCGGTAGCGTCTTACCTCGGCTTGGAGGGAGATGTCCCCCAACCGGGCAAGAGCCTCGTCTACCTGTCGCTTTCCACAGAAGTCAGAACGGAAGTAACCGAGTTCTTCACGAGTGTACTCAGCTGCGGGGCCCATGTCTCGGCATGGTTCAGCGTGGATGTCCGCTCGGTAGACAGGGGAATACTTCCCCATCGTCCCGAATACTTCGGGGTTGTCGAGCATCCAGACGCAGACGTACTTAGCTGGGATCCTTCGTCCCTCGTGCTCGATGACCATCGGAACCCAGTTCATCCCGTTGTTGAGGATGAACCCTCCTGGAGTAGGCGATATGGCACGGAGAGGGATCTGCGTCGCATGCGTTTGGTGCGTAGTGATGGGTGATGGGTCGCGGGTGGCTTCATATGGTGGGAGCCCGCATGCCTCGTACCCCTGGGTCGCCATTGCTCCGTAGACAACAGCAACTGGAGGTGGTCGGACTTCGTCATCGTGGGCTTCGCTGGTAAGGGTGCGGACTTGGAAAGGTATAGGCACGGGAGCGCAGTGGCAGTAGTTTGGGGGGTTCTCGCACTGGATGCAGATAACCCTGGCTGCATGGTAGGACTCATCGCTACTGTCATCCTCATCTTCGCTGTCGGTGGCGTCGACGATGGTGGTTGCGAGAGAAGCAGCGGAGGAGTTGATGCTACCAACGACGGTGGTAGTGAGAGAGGTGGCGGACTGGTTGAAACTCGCCTCGTTAGCATGTGTATCCTCATCCTCCTCTCCGCTGCCGTCCTCTTCACCACTTGGTCCGTCCTCCATGCAGACATCACTTCCTTCAATAGGCCGTACTCCCTCCTCATCATCTTCCATTCTTCCGCTCGCGGGTGTGGGGAATCGCCTGCGAGCCTCGGCCAGGTCTCGGGCGGCTTGGTCTTGTTCGGCGGTGACTCTGACATGTTCGATGGCCGAGCAGAACTGGTCATCGATGTTGTTGTTGCCATCGTAGGTGTTGAGGGTGTCGACATGGGGGATGGCGATCTCGTCAATGTTGACAATGGTGAGAGGGACATGAGCCATTTGGTTGGGTAATGAGAGAGATGATAGCGTTTCTGGTACTATCGAGGCTGCTTTTATGTGAGTTTCAGCCTTTGGGTTCAAGCGTGCGAACTTCCTTATCTCTTTCTCCGCATGGACGTCGTCCCACGGGACCCACTGGTTTTCCGAATCTGCATACCCCTTCCATTTGATGAGGTATTGAAGTTTACGCCCTCGACCCGACCTTCTGGAGTCTATCACCTTTTCGACCTTGTATTCTTCCACGCCTTCGACCAATTCAGGTGGTGGGCATAGGTAATTTACCCCATGCATGCGTGTTTCTTTGTAAGGTGTGAGTAAATCTGTGTGAAACACGTCATGTATTTTCCACTGCGGGGGTAGTTTGAGCCGGTAATTCACAGGGGACATCACCTGGACAATCTCGAACGGTCCTTGTCTCCTGGGCGCAAGTTTGGCGGTGGGCTGATGAGTTCACAGATTGCGCCCATCTAGCCAGACTTGGTCCCCTAGGGCGTATTTGGGCGTGTCCTTGTGTTTGATCCACGACTTCTGGGCCCTTATCATATTCTCCTGTGCGCTCCGACGGGCTTCTATCAATTGTTCTAACCTGTTAGATACGCTAGGCAGATTGATTGTCCCTGGCGCCCATTTATCTCTAGGGTGGTACCCCATTAGCGTGAAAAACGGGGTCTGTTTTGTGGTGCTGCTTATCGTGTTGTTATGAGCGAATTCCGCTAGAGGTAACTGCGCGGCCCAGTTATCTTGTTTTTCGTTCGCCCATAACCTGAGGTATTGTTCCAACCATTGATTAGTGCGTTCCGACTGTCCATCTGTTCTCGGGTGGTAGGCCGTCGATATGTTTTGCTGGATTTGAAGGGTTTTGCATAGTTCTCTCATGAACTTTGCCGCGAATCGAGGGTCTCGATCGCTGATTATTTTGCTCGGGAGTCCAAACCGAGGGAGTACCTTCTGGGCGTACAACATTGCAGTTTCTTCTCCTGACATTGATTCTCGACAGGGTAGGAATATCGACGCTTTGGAACAATCATGGTCTGTAATCGTCAGAATCGAGTCATATCCGTCTGACGGGGGTAACTTAGTTATGAAGTCTACCGCAATGACTTCAAATGGGTTGGCTCCCAATCGCGGGTAGATGGGTTCGAATGGTGCTTTGGTGGGACGAGTGTTGACCTTGTGTTGTTGACACTCCACGCACCCTTGCACGTAGTTTATGACGTCGGCTTTCATGTTTGGCCACCAGTAGTGTCGAGCTAGCAATTCCTGTGTTTTTGCTATTCCTGGGTGACCCGCCGTTAATGCGTCATGGTATTGCTTTATGACTCCCCTTAGCTCTTCGTCCTTCTTGTGGTAACCACCACCCTTCCATTCTTGAACCATACGCCGTCTATTTTCTTGAGCTCATGGGGACTTACCCATGCTTTGATTGGGTTTCTTCTTGCTCGATGGGGGTTGGCGTAATCCCTGTTACTGTTCGTATGAATATTTTGTTTGGTAGTACCGTGACTCGGTCGTTGTCTTTTTCTCCAGTGTCGTAGTCTGGTCTTCTGGACAACACGTCCGCTCTACCGTTGGCTCATCCTTTGAGGTGGTGTATCTCGATGTCGTACTCTTCCAATTCCAGTACTTCTCGAGCTACTCTTCGGCTGATCTTCTGTGGGTCTCGCCAGTATTGTAGGTTCATATGGTCTGAGAATACTCTGACCTTATGTGGTGACCCCACCAATAGATATCTCCAGTTCCGCAATGCTTTCACGATGGCCAATAGCTCCAGGTTGTATATATCGTAGTTTCATTCGGCTTCGTTGAGAGTGGCCGAATAGAATGCTACCGGATGTCTTTGCCATCAGATCCCTTCTGCGTAAGGACTGCCCCGACGGTGAATCCTGATGCGTCTACTTCGAGGTCGTACTGTTCTTTTGGATCTGGGTGAGGAGGATCGGATTGCTCGTGATACGGTTTTTGAGTGTTTCAAAGGCAGTTTGTTGGGCTGGTCCCCAATGCCATTCGACATCCTTCCTTGTTAGCTCATTCATTGGTTTGGCGATATTGGCGAATCCTCGAATAAAGGGACGGTAAAAATTGCAAAAGCCTAAAAAGCTGCGTACGTCTTTGACTTTTGTTGGGTTGGCCACATGCGGACACCCGAGACCTTCGCAGGATCCATGCACGTCATCCCCTTTTCAAGGATTACCCCCAGGTAATCAATGGACGGGACGTGGAATGCACATTTCGATAATTTGAAGTAGAGGTCGTGGGCGGCCGCGACTGCGAGAACGGCTGAAACTGCGGCTGTGTGTGCCTCGTTCATATGTTGAAAGGTGCCGCAGTCGTTGGTGGCGACGGCGATGTCGTCCATATAAATTCGTATCTGCGTGCCCTCTGTTGCGAATTTGGCGATAACGGGTTGGTAGATTTCGTTCATAAATGCCTGGAAGGTGCCGGTGAGTTACAAAGGCCAAAATACATGACCGTAGGTTCAAAAAGTCCTCGTCTCATTTTGAACGCCGCTTTGTGTTCGTCCCCTTCTTTGATCCTGATATTGTTGTATCCTTGTCTGACATCGAACTTTGAAAATATGACCGCTCCCCCAAGGTCACGCATTAGGTCTGTTATCAGTGGAGTGGATATTGGTTCCGTACCGTCCACCGATTTATCGCACATAATCTTGGACTGGTTGAAGTTTCCCATCCTTTTTCTTGATAAAGAAGAAGGACGATGCGTAGGGCGACTGTGAGGGTCGAATATACCCTTTTTTGAGATGTTCGTCGATGAAGGCATCCAGGGCTTCATCTTCCGTTCGGGTCATTGGATAAAGTCAACATGTGATGGATGTCGGGGTGTTAGGTTGGAGCGTAATGGCGTGATCACAAGATCGTCTTTCAGGTAACCTTGCTGAGGCTTCTTCATCAAATACTTTGTGGAAATGCTTTGTATTGCGACGGTAGTACGGCACTCTTCTCTTCTTTGGGTTTGGCCGCAATAGCGTGTTCAACCGTGGGGATCATCACTCTTCGCTCCCGCGTTTCTTCTTCTCTAGTCATTGCACGATGTGTTCTTTTGATTTGTTAGTAGACGGGCTAGTACGTCTCTTCTATCGGTTATGTTGACAGTTTTGACAGTGACAGGAAGGTGCGTCCGATTGATTGTTCCCCTTTTCCAGTCGAACTGTGGTTCGTAGGCTGCCAGCCACGGATACCCAAACAGTATGTCTTCTTTCCCGATGTTAGTGACCAGGAACCTCATTTCCTTGTCATTTCCGTTGACATTGACTCGGAGAATGACGTATTGAGTTATGTGTCCGGCTTTGTTTGCTGTGTCGTCTATGTTGTAGATTCGTTTGGGCGTGTCTAGCAACCGTGTTTTTATCCCCATTCGTTGGAGAAAGCTTTCGCTCACAAAGTTATCGTGGCTCCTGAGTCCACTAGTGCTTTTATCTCGGCCGTGTTGTAACGCGTGTGTAGTTGAACTGGGATTCGCATAGAACGGTAGCGCATAATATACACAGAGTTACAACGAAGTGCCCTCACCCAGGCCGTCGGGTTTAGGCTCTGAAAAATCCGTCCCCATCAATTTCTGTAGATGAGGTCTTTGACATCGTCTCCTTCACTGGCTACTCCCCTCAGCCAGTCTTCTGCTTTGTCTTCATCGGTCCTTGGTTTCTCTTCGGTACTCCTGATCTGTTGGCGTTTGTTTCGTCGTGGTTGGCGACAGTCTCGGCTGATGTGCCCCATCTTGTCGCAGTTATAGCAGCGGGTCTGACTGAAGTCGACCGATTTCCTTGCTGCCTTTGAAGATACCCTCCTCTTGGTGGAAAGGGAGGTCGTGGGGTTTTGATGATGTCTTCTGCTCCTGCGAGTCTCCCTCTGACTCGGTCTGCCGATGTATCCATTGCGTCGGGTGTGGTAGTGGGGCAAGCAGTTTTGCCAGCGCTCCCGATTGATTTTGTTAGTGGATCCTTTGAACATGTCTAGGTTTCCGCGCACCATCTGCATGTGGATCCACTTTTGTTGCCTCTTGAGGGCCGATGCTCTCCAATCCTCGTAAGTCCTGGGGTCGTCGTGTTGGTACATTGCTTCGTAGAGCGTCCTGGGCAGTCCTTTTATGAAATATTTCAAGTCTGCTCTGCGTTGATGTCGTATCCTGCGTAGCGAACGAGTTGTTCGAATAACGCGATGTAGTCGTCTATTTTTCCTTCCTTCATCCTGATTCCTGCGTCTAGTTGGGCTTGGGCTCTTTCTTTGCTGAGTACGTCGGCGAATTGTCGCCGAAAGGCTTGCAGAATGTTGTTCCACAGCCTGTTGTCAAACTGGCTGACACCTCTGGACACTTCTCTTACCAACCATTGGTTGGCAGACATGACCCAGGCGTTAACCAGGTCCCCTTGAACGTAGGTGAGGAATAACATAGCTTTTTGATATTTATTCCTCATTGCCGAATGGCTTGCGTTGACCCCCGCGTAGATTTCCCATTGAAGTATGAAACCTTCGACTTTTGATCTGTCTCCATTGAACAGGCTTGGGGGTTTCCTATGAATTTGTCTGTGGTATTGCCGCCTCCGTGGGGCATTCCTGGCGGTCCTCCTCCTCCCATGGGCGGTCCTCCTCCTCCCAGGTGGTCCTCCTGGTGGTCCTCCTGGTGGTCCTCCTCCAACGGAGGGCCTCCTTGATTTGGTTGTCTGTACGCTCTGCTGAGCTGCTCGAATGGTCGAGGAGGTGGTTCGTTGTAATCGAAATCAATCCTCCTGGCTGATCTGGTTCGTCTGGGCCCATGGCTCGTCGTGCCGCTTGTATATCTTCTGGGTTCATGTTTACCACATGGCCGTCCTTTCGTCGATGACCAATGGGGTTGGTTCTTCGACTGTGTTTGAGTGGCCATTCTGATTGGGTCAGGGATATGTAACGTAGCTGTTTGAGTGATGATTTCCTCAACAGCGGTTCTTCTTCTTGGATGTAGATGGTTTCTGGCTCGTTTTCTATTGATGGAGTTGGACTTGTTCGCTCGTATGGCTGGTGTCCGTTCTTGCTGGTGTCCTGTGTTGGAGCTCTGGGGATAGAGGCTCCGAATGTGGTTCTTCTTCTGGCGCTCCGTCAATTCGTCCTTGTTCTTCGACGTCTCGTGCTTCTGATAGTAGAATATTGCAGTTGAGATTGTCGCCAGCCGGTCTGGCCGCTTCAAAGTATTCTTGCGTTCGGTTCCACCTGAGTTCGACCCAACAGCACCTTCCGTGATGAAAGATGATAGGGTGAAATCGCTGGGCTGTGGCTGCTTCGGCGGTAGTATCCTGTATTGAAGTGTTCTAACACTCCACTTCTTCTGTCGTCTGGAACTGTCCTCCAACGGACTCGATTGATGACGTATCTTGCAGGGGGTCTCTTTCCCTGGAGTTGACTAGAAAGGGTTGGAAGTCCCAACCGTCTTTGGTTGTAATTGGCGCCACGGCGTGTGAGAGGAGCTTGACTCTAATGTTATGATGGCACAGCGTGGCCTGACTTAGGCCCTACACGCGATGACGAGGTAACGTGACTTAGCACTACGTGTCAACACGCAAAGGTGTGACTTGTTCCAAGGACGCTTGAAAGCGCCTTCCTAAGAGAGATGACAAGAGGCGGGTGTAGAAGGAACCCGACTAGATTCGAAGGTGTACAAGAGAGTCAAGCTGTCGACCACATCAGTCGACAGCTACCTTATATCGTATCTTGACTGTACGCCTTCGTCAGCGATACAGCCACTACTACTAATGCTTGGTAATGTCCACTAATACTAACGCCACACTACTACTACCATCAGTCATCGTACAGTAATACTATCAGTAATCCACAACATGTTCATGAGTAAGTTTTGGGAGCGACTCGTCATCCCGCTTACGAAGGTCAACAACCGCGAATCATGACACTATACCTCCATAAACAAAAGTTCTATGGAACATTCCACCTCAGCCACAGATTGTAGGCGCTACCCCCCTGGTTCAAACCCAGCTGAACCAGTCGGAGAATCAAGGATCCTCCAGTCGCTACGAGACGCCCCTCAAAATCCTCTCATTTGAACGACTGGTCATGAGTCTACCACAACTCAAGCTTGGGTCGGCGATTTTGAACAGAAAAGAAGCGGCGAGAGGTGATGCAGCATACCAATTGGAGATCTTTTTTATTTATATGCACACGAAGGTATGACTCCTCTCATCTTGAGACGATCGTCAGTTTGACGTTGGATATCTTACTTTAGCATTGAGTTGTGAGCTCTTTTGGACGTATAAGATCGCCCTGTGATGCCTTGTGCGACCCTTTAAAAAAGCGGCAACATCTATCTCTATACTCGTAAGATATACGTGTTGCGCAGCAACCAGCGCAGCAAACAGTGTTACGGAGTCTCACCTTGTAAAGGTATAGAGACTGATAGAGTGGTTTGTAGAGAGGAGTGCTCAAGTGTGCGTAGAGTGAACAACTTGTATTCTTAGAGGGGCTCTACTCCCCTTATTTATAGGAAAACCGGTCCCTATGGTCCCACCATGTCCGTTTGCGTAAAAGTGATGAGTAGAAGTCTTCAATATCACCACGTGTGATACTGATAAGACTTGTGCCCTCCATATTGGAGTTGCGCCCACTTTGTGCGTAACGGAGTACCCTAATATGGTAATCATATGTACGATACTACTGTAATGTCGTAACTGCTATAGATAAGATACGTATGTACTTATTACGTTTCAACACTCCCCCTTGCTAAGTATACCATGTATGTACTGAGCAAAGTAATATAGTATAGTAGAGATTATTGATGACAGCAATCAAAGAATCATTTGTGTATTATTCGTAGGTCGTATTCATTCATCATGTCATCGGTGTTGAGAGAGAAAGAGTCGCGTGAAGAAGATTGGGACTAAGGTTGAACTTTTGGTAAAGTTCGATCTTTTCCGCTTCTTTGTGAGTGTGCCACACAAAGGCATTACTCAACACATCTTCTAAGATTATCGGGTCTGACTCGGATGCATAGGTATGCCATCTGAATGTCAGGCTCTTCCGAGATCTTATGCAACGATTTCGTTCTCTATCTAGGATGAGTAAAACTCAAGTCCTAGTTGTTCCCTAAATTTAAGAAACTTTATGCGTCCCAGATTCTTAGTAAATAAATCGGCAGGGTTCTCGGCTCCTTCAATGAACAATAGTTCAATCTTCTTTAAGCGAATGACCTCGCGAATGTAGTGGTAGCATAGGTCTATATGTTTTATTCGCTTTTCCTGTACAGGATTAGAAGCAAGGAATATGGAGCCTTGATTATCTCCGCATAATGGAATTGGTTCTAAAGGTATTCCAATCTCTTCAAAGAGAGATCGAATCCAGACCAACTGTCTACTCGTATCTGAGATAGACATGTATTCTGCTTCTGTGGAAGACAACGCAATAGATTTCTGCGCTCTAGAATTCCAACAGAATACTCCATTAGCTAATTTAACTAAGTAGCCCGTAGTAGACTTTCTCGTTGTTGGGTCAGAAGCCCAATCAGAATCCGCATATGCTAGTAAACCCCCATCACTTTTGCCATCATAGACTAAAGTGTAACTAGAAGTACCAATGAGATAGCGGCAAATATATAGTGCCCTATTCAAATGGTCTTGTGTGGGATTTGCAGCATACTGCATGAGTTTAGTCACTGCATAGGCAATATCTGGTCAAGTTCCAATCATGATATATAGGAGTGATCCTATTACTTGTTGGAATGACGCGTGAATTTCTGGGTCTGGTGAACCTTTATTGGGTACTGGTTGATACCCTTCAGGTAGCGGTGTGGGGACCGCTTTCGCATTTGTGAGTTTAAAACGCTGCAGCACTTTATGTAGATAATCTACTTGATCAACAAGGATTCAACCCTTGGATTTAATAATGCGCATGCGTAAGAACTCTTGGGTATCACCAAGGTCATGACATTCCCAGATTTTCATAAAGCGTTCCTTTAGGGAACTAATGTCTGACTTGTTCTTTCCAAGGAATAGAACATCATCAACATATACTATCACTACAATGGTTTTATCTGCGTTCACAAATAAACCTGAGTCTGATAGTAAGCGTGTGCATCCTAACGTAGCCATGGATTTATCAAGTGCTTTCCACCATGCTAACGCAGCTTGTTTTAGTCCATATATGGCACGCTTTAAACGCATCACTTTATTTTTCTGGCGGGGGTTTTTAAACCCTTCAGGTTGTTCCATATATAGTTCCTCATCAAGTTCACCATATAGGAAGGCTGTTTTGACGTCTAATCCGGAGATGTGCCAATCTTTTAACGCTGCAAGTGCTAACATCATCCGAACAGTCTCAAACCATACCACGGGTGAGAATATTTCGTCATAATCAATGCCTTCAACCTGAGAAAAGCCTTTGGCTACCAGCCTGGCTTTCTTCCAGCCATCTGACTTTAAGTCAGATACCCATCGATTTCTGATGACCTTTCTGCCTTTCGGCGGGTCAACTAGTTCAAAGACTTTGTGTTTGCGAAGAGACTCTAACTCTTCATGACACGCTTTACGCCACTCCTCCTGTATATCACTTGGCATTTTAGAATGTCCCTAAAGGTCCATTCACGAATATTGGAGGTATCGGGTGATTCCATATCTAGCGGTGAAATTGCTTTGGCAAGCAATAGATCCAGGAATTTGACTCCCCCTTCCTGAGCAAGGCGGGTCAGCAACTGCTGATCTACTTCATCCTCTGAGTCGTGCGAAGAGTCACTCTTGGTACTTGGAGGATCAGGCTCGATTTGCTCAGGAATTCCTCCTGGAATCGGCTGATCTTGGTGTAAATGCTGCCGAGAGCTACCTGGCTGGTTCGTTACCAGTTTTCGCCAAGTACGACTTCACTCAATGTCTGCTAGCGTTTTGCTAGGAGGTTTATCTCCATAGACATTTTCAGGAAGAGTAGTTGTTTTCCTCAAACGTCCAGATCTCCTTGGTTCAAATGGAGGAGGTACAGGATCTGGTACAGGAGGCGGAGCTTGCGGCTCATCAGGCTGAACAGCAGCCTCAGGTTCATCTGGAACCTGATCAACCCCGTCGGGTTGTTGAGCGCATCTCCCTTTGAGAAGCTCAGGAAGTGGTGAGTCAAGATCACCAGGAGTGGTGTCTTCAGACGCATCAATGGGTGGTTGATTAGATGGTGGTTTATTCAACTGGGTTGTTCCCCTTGTTCTACCGTCTTTTGGTCCAATAGTACAATTAGGGAATAACATTTCATCAAACAGAGCTTTGTCTGAATAAAATATGGTATTATGATGACGCATAAAGGCATCGCCTTTCATTCCAGAAGGTCTACCTAAGTAGATCATAAGCTCGCTTTTGGGGGATAATTTATTTATTCGCCAAGCTTCTGGGATGTGCACATAAGCACCGCATCCAAACACTCTAAGATGTGAAATGTCTGGAATTTCATCGTTTAATAGAAAATATGGTGTTTGCCATTTAAGGCGACTCATAGGTGTTCTATTATAACAATGTACAGCATGTAATACTGCAAATTCCCACCAAGATTGTGGTATGCAAGCATCAAGTCGCATTGACTGTGCTTTGTCCATTATAGTGCGCATAAAGCGTTCAGCACGCCCGTTTTGCTGTGGTGTGTGAGGTATGCTTTGTAGCACTGTAATGCCGTCATCCTTTAAAGTTTTAAGGAACACATCTGATTTATATTCACCGCCGGCATTGGACATCCACTCTTTTATGGTAGTGTTAAACTGATTTTTAATTAACGCTAACCATTGTTTAAGCACGCCAATTGCCGAAGCTTTGTCGCGTAAGAGTGATACCCATGCATATGAAGTATAATCGTCTAAGAAGACAATAAAATACTTATATTTATGGTATGACGGTATAGGGAAGCTTTTTAGATCAGAATGAACACGACTAAAGGGAGCTTTAGCCCTAGTATCAGATGGTGGATGAGATGCTGCAGGCATTTTGCCTTGTGCACATCCTGGACAAATACCATCAGTTGTAGGAATTGTAATTCCATCGGGAAAACCCTTTGTATAATCCTTAGCATGTCTTAGAACCTCTTTGGATGGGTGTCCAAGACGACGATGCATAAGATTATAATCTACTTTGTAGATCAGTGGCATTTCTGCCGACTGTGCTTCTACTTCAATAGATTGCGCATCTAGCCAATATAATGGATGTCCACTTAAAATGGGTTTACATTGGACAAACGATTGTACTTTATGGTATAAGGTAATATGTTGCACGTTGCCCATTACACGCATACCTTGTTGTAAGAATGCTCCCATAGAAAGCAACCGCGTTGTCATTTTAGGTATGTAAAGGACTGGATGAACTCTAGTAGTTACTAAAGCATCATTAATATAGTGCTTAAGAAGCACTGTTCCAGATCCTTCTACATAAATAGTGTTTGACGCAGTTCTAACCGGTATCCGGTCAGATTCTTCTGCTGGCTCGTACTCAATGAAGTCACTAATTTTATTAGTGAAGTGCGCCGAAGCTCCTGAGTCTAATAGCCACATGGAGCTTATTTTTTCTCGACACTTAGCACACTGTGTGAAATATTGATCATGCTCGCATTTTAAAACATCAAGCGCGCCGATATTCATACTGTACAATGGAGACACTACAGACGGTACATTTTTATTTTTACAACTTGGTATCCTTATACTTTTTAGTAAGAGGTCCAAGGCTGTCTGATTGTCAGCATTGTATAAGTGCTGTGTGAGAAAGGCGTACCTTTCTTCATCTGTTCCCCAATCAAGGGAAACGGTGTCCTCGCTGTTCATCATCGGGTCCCAAGCTGAAAGATCAGGCTCAGGCGTTGGTGCACGAGACCCATAAATTAGGTCTGCGTTCCGCATCTCTGGAGTTGTCGGTTCCAGCACCTCTCCATGCATCATAGCTTCTCCTTGCCTATGCACGAAGTCCTGATGTTGTCTGTAGACAATATCCATCAGCTCGTTTGAACTACGAGCTCTGAGAGTTTGTGTATGCGTGCATTTACCATACGCATCTTTAGTATAAAGATGGTAGGTTCTGCCAGACGCAACAGCAACTTCCAGAGGAGGAAGAGAAGGATGATCGACATACCCTTCTTCGTGTAGTTCATACTCCCCAGTTTTGGGAGTTGGAGCACGATTCTCTTTATCAGAGTCACATGAGTCCATTGACATATCATTGAAGATGGAGGCCAATTCTGACACACCGTAGGTAGTTGTGCGCTCAAAGTCCTCCGTATGATTGGAAGGACCCGGCTGCGACATGTCGATATCGACTTCGGAGTCATACTCCTCGTCGTGGTTCCAATTGGAACGTGTGCGGACTTCTTGATCGAAATCAGAGAAGCACTGCTCAAGCGTCTTCGTCGTTTGGATAGTCGCTGGGACTTCCAAACGCTCAGCGAGCGTAAGTGTGTTGTTAATGGAGGGGTAGATGCCCAAAGTCCTAATAGTAGGAGGGGACTTAGAGATGGTGCAGGTGGTAATAGATGAATGCCCAATATGGGCAATAGTGGATGAGGTAGGGGATGGAAGTGCAGCGACGGATGCGATGTGAGAGTGGCCTTGAGGTTGACCACGACCCTTGCCTTTGACGAACTTGCCACATCCTGCACCTCTTGTACCGCACTGGTTTGAGGGTGCGGTGGACGATGAAGGCTGCTGCTGACCACCCTGTTTCGAAAAACAAGGGTTGTCGCGCTTGCGCTTCACGGCAGAGATCTTCTGAGCAGATTGCCCACTCTTGACCCGTCCTCTGTTAGCTTCCGTCTCATAATAGTTTATAACAGTCGTCCGAACATCACCAATAGTGAGTTTGTTGAGGCAACTCGATGAGAGGATTATGGGGACTAAATGTTCCCATTTAGACGGAAAGTTAGCCATGACAATCATAGCTTGTAAGAGGGGGTCAAGGTCCATGCTTCGTGAAGTAATTCCAAAGCCAAAGTCTACTTCATGAAGACGTCCGATAGCGGCAACCATCTTATCAAAGACTGGGCCAGGATGTTGGTTCGGGTTGAACCGTATGCTTATGACCTCTTTAAAGTCTTTGTAGATGCTGGGGACTGTAGGAATCGAGTAAGCGTCCTTCAGATTGTTCCAGAGATCTTCAGCTAAAGTGAAGCTGGCAAAGTTCTGCTGAAGGGCTGCGGAGAGACGGAGGGTTATATTGCCAATCGCCATGGCATTTTTATCCTGCCACTTCTTCTTGTTTTCAGGATAATCCTCCAGCTCCGACTCAAATTCCTCAAGTTCAGATTTATACAGCTCCCTCTGAGCCTTGAGAGCATCTTTCTCAAGGTCAGTGGCATCAATGGCAATCGGTTTTGGCTCGACAGGTTTGACTGGCTTGAGAGGACAAACATAAGTGCCATCAACGACACTCCAAAGTCCTTGAGCCATCAAATAGGCTTTCATCGCTCGTGCCCAGCTACCATAGTCCTGACCGTCAAAGACGGTGACGAAGGTGTTAAGTTGGGACGACATAGTATCTGTGAAGGCTGATGAGACATCAGCATGCTTTTCACAATACTGGTATGAGTAAAAGAAAGAGCCTTGGCATTAGCTATCTCCTCGTACTAGCGAGGTAGAAGCTGCCCCAGGGGTCCGTTACATTCTCCTCTGAGAACTGGTCGGTGCCTCACGATGGGGTCTTATTGCACCCTTCAAGGGACACAATGCCAGGTTGCCAAAGGTAGCCTTGATGGTGTTGTCGACAACAGCAACTGTAGTTAAACAGCTCGACAATCATCGTCGTTCGCAATGAACGCAATGGCACCCATGTAGCAGGGCCCATAACCTGTTGCGCAGCAACCAGCGCAGCAAACAGTGTTACGGAGTCTCACCTTGTAAAGGTATAGAGACTGATAGAGTGGTTTGTAGAGAGGAGTGCTCAAGTGTGTGTAGAGTGAACGACTTGTAGTCTTAGAGGGGCTCTACTCCCCTTATTTATAGGAAAACCGGTCCCTATGGTCCCACCACGTCCGTTTGCGTAAAAGTGATGAGTAGAAGTCTTCAATATCACCACGTGTGATACTGATAAGACTTGCGCCCTCCATATTGGAGTTGCACCCACTTTGTGCGTAATGGAGTACCCTAATATGGTAATCATATGTACGATACTACTGTAATGTCGTAACTGCTATAGATAAGATATGTATGTACTTATTACGTTTCAACAATACGTGCACGTCTTCGGTCAGTTTGAAGTGGGTTGGATTTGGACCATTCTCTTACAATGATCCCTGTGCTATCCAGGACTTTGCAACGGCGTGTGTGACCTTGTATCACTGAGCATAGAGTTGAAAACTCCAGAAGGCGCAGTGCTTCACCCCGTCAGACATAATATTGTAACAGGTGACTCCGCCAGCGGTTAGCAGTCATTGGTGCTAGTCCCCGTCATCTGCGACTCAGGTCTCCTCATGCCTGCAGGTGGCGTGCTCAAATTGTCCCGATGTGATCTTTTTCCGAGTATCCACGCAAATACCGACACTGTACTACGTTCCTAGTGCTTCGGTCTTCCTTTATTGTTTGATTCGATGCACCATCAGGAATACCAATACACCCTACCTAAACCCAATCTGCTTTGGCTCCCGTCCTCAGATGACGTCAGCCGCAGGGTATATGCAGAAGAGCATCATTTGTTGCACTTGCAGCTGGTTGGGTGGACTGGCACATAGCATAAGATGTTGGGGTGCCAGTGCGTACAGGAGCGTGCTTAAGTACATTGAAGATAACGTAAATACACGTGAAAAGGACAGAGCAGTCCATTGGATACGATTAACACATGGGCACAAAGGATTGCCCATGATCATAGAATTGATGGTAACTAAGAGTTCGTAACACTTATGACTGTACTGCGTCGTGCGCTCACTCGCACATGCGATGAGGTCGATATTGCGACCTCGTGGTATCGTGAGCCCGATCGCACCATAATCCAACATCATTGATGTATTTTACCCTCCTCTCTGCGCTCTTCGCTGGCAAGGACCATGTCTGCGTATTCAGGTTGTCGTTTGCAAGCCATCTTAGGAAGAGATTTCAAGTTCAAGGTCGGAGACGGACGCATCGCGGCACGGTCTGCGTTGGATGCGGAAAGGACCGATTTGATTAAAAGTGATATCGAGTAGCACGCATGTGCCTATCAAATGATCTCTTCGTGTATAGCATTGGTTTCGGATCGTCCATGAACTGGATATAGGAGCATCGTGACGACATCTGCTTTGGAAACCATTGTTGTCCAACTAATTTTTGTTACGACGCGGCTCATGAACATTACATGTGTGACCTTTTAGTGGTTGCTGCCCTACCACTCTGACGGGCTATATCCAAGTCTCCTACATACATATTTCACCCCTGGTGCGACTTGGGCCGCTGCGAATTCTTAGTACGCGATACCGATATCTCGTACGAGCGAATTGAGATTAGCTAGCTTAACGATCGAAAATGGCATGAAGCGTTCACCTGGTCCAGTGCCTGCTTCAACTGGCCCTCCAGCTCCGTGCGGAATAACCTCCCTTCCATGACATATACATCACAGCAAGAAGCATAGTGCGATGAATTGTGATTCTTGAGAGCCGCCGGGTATTCCACGAGGAAAGTGGAAGGCGAGCCAATCGCATGCGTAAACCCATTTTGCAATTCAGCGCTCTTGCCAGAAAAGAAGTCGCGTAGCCAGACGGTAGGAGCATCCCACACATTCTCTGGGGAGCTGTTCGGCGTCGGTTCCCGGCAGCCTGCCCAAAGCTGGAACATCGAACGAACATCGAAGAACGAATCTAAACACGACACGAGATTATCTCTGCAACTTTTGCGATAGCGAGCCAGATCGCAAAGTGCCCACCCCTCGAATGAGCGCAATGCTTCTCCAAGGAATTCGAATGTCATCGGGTATCCCAGGGTGAGACAAGCCATCCTCTCCATTTCGGGAATGAGCCCCATGCTGCTCGCAATGGCATAGGCGCGAAACGTATCAGCCCCAACTGGCGCAGAAAACGTTCCGCGATGGACCTCAGAACGGATATAGGATTGGATCGACGCCATGTCATATTCCTGGCAGGCACCAAGTAGAGTAAACACCTTTTCATAAGAGTTGGGTATGACGGGAGCTATTGGGTAAAGCAGCGAGATGAGGCTATTCAGCAGGCCGGAGTCCTCGGGTAATTCGACTACGGGAAGGCCGTCAACAAGCTCGCCATCAGGTGGCTGGGGAAGAGAGAGAAGATCTTCGAAAAATGGTGACGACATCGCGAGAACCGACTTGCGGACACGGAAGTTGACTTGGTCAGATGACCGAAGTATGATATTTGCATCAGGAAGGTCCGAACACAACGGGATCGATGGGGTGTCCGAGCTTTCGGAGGTTTGGCCTTCCTTCACGAGAGACAGAGTCGAATCTGCCTGTGGGTATGGGTGTTCTTATCCATCAGAAGCCTAATCACGGGTCAAACGATCACTACGTACCTTGTCTATTGTCTCACTAATAACTGTAGTCAAGGCCTCCCAGAAAGCTCGCATCGTCTGGCTGGATATTCCTACACATGGACATGATGTGGAACCCTGAGGCTGCGACTTGACGTGGTTTGTCAGTGCATTTTCGAATTCGATGAGGTCGAAGGAGTGAAGAGATCGCGCTAGGGACTCGATGTAATCACAAAGCCATTGCGGGATAGGGGTAGTAGAGGGAGAAGTTCCACAGTGCAGGTCTTTCACGATATTTGGTGCGCCAGACTTCCTAAACTCGAGAAGGCTTGAGGCGAGATCCTTTTTGACTCTTTCGTGATACTGCCAGAGCTCATGAAGATAGGCTCCTGGCATGAAATCGACCTTGTCTTCCATATCCTCGATGGTCATGGAGAGGCGCAATGTGCTTCGCGCAGCCTGAAGCGCCTCTTTGTGGAGTTCATACTTTTGCGCGAGGAAATAAACGTGGAGTGCTGTATCTGGGAGGATGAACGGTCTTGTAGAGAGATAACGCCTCGGACATGTGAGAGTACTGAATCCATTTGATATTTTTGGGCCACGGCTAAGAGCTTCATGACGTTCTCTGTGGTTGAAGGAAGGATGGGAGCAACGGGGAAAATAAAAGTGAGAAGGCTGTGAAAGGTCGCCCCGCTCTCCGGTAGTTTGATTACCGGAAACAATTCCTTTTCTTCGCCATTAACAACCGTGGAGGTATCTTAAGTCGTCCGTATGAGTTCTCGAAGCACTGGGGAGCTGTTGATGATGTGAAGCTTGGGCGCGCAAAAATCATGGGAGTCGACCGAGCGAAGAATAATATCGGAGCCAGGGTAGTCGAAGTGTAAACTCTCCTTTGAGACGACGTCGTTCAGTGCAGGGGGTTCGGGAATATTGGGAAAGGTTGTACTAGGCATGATGTTGGATCGTTCAAGTTAAGCCTTCAGTTGAGCCGCCAGTACTGTCAATCAATAGGAGCCCATCGAGTTTTCCCACGAGGCACCTCACCAGATAAATTCGCAACTTTAAAGAAAAGCATCAAGTACCGTACGCATATAAATACTAAACGTGTGTAACTTACTCGTATGCATCCAGTGGGCACCCATTCCCCGTGCGCGGGTTCTAATCTGTACTAGATACAGCCCTTCAATCATCTTCGTCTCGTGTAGTATGCAGTGCATTGAGCTTCTATATCGACTACAGGTTGCTACTACCGTTTTTCGTGACATTTTCTTCCGAAGTCGCGTCTCTGTTAACCATCTTGGCGATCCTGTCTTCCAATCAGGGCTTCAAATCAGGGACTCCCCCATCTACAAAGTTAACAGGCTACGGCTTCGACCTGTAACGAGAATAGGAGAGATCCCACGGTCGTACCTAGTACAAGGACTATTCGGAGCGACTAAAATGGCGCAAAAAAATAGGACCCAGGCTCAGGGATTAAGAAAAGTGGTTGGAGAGGCTAAGACGGATGCAGTGTGAGGCCACACCCAATGATACGATCCGTGGTCTTTCTTCCAGATTTGACGAAGCCGATGAAGACGAGCAGGCGCTGTCTGCTCACGGTCTTATCGCATAATCGGTCCATGTGCCGGGCGCAGCTTGTGTCCCCTGGTAAGCAGGTTGTTAATGCCATTTTGGCGGTGGAAGTGTACCTCGCCGAGGATCTGCAGTTCATCTACGATGAAGTCAGAACCCGTTCAAAGGTTCTGACAGAGACTGGGTGCCACAATTCCAGTTGTGCTTCGATTCCACTTCCAGACTCTTGAGCGACAAATCCAGGAACAAGCGATTGGTTTGGTGCAATGCGCACACGCGCGAATCGAAAAAGGTATCGGAAAGCACATGATATCGTGACACTGGAGGAAAGCTATTTGGGAGAGAGCGCAGTTTTTTCAATCGGGGTGAGGGTACGTTGAACGTCGAGCAACGAAGTACGTACCAGGAGCAGCCCATTATCGAATCTAGCGAGATTGAACAGTTTTCTCGAAATCGGTAGACCTTACAGAAGGGTGCGTCATCGAAGTCAACATCTCCATATCGCGCAGATAGCTTGGTACAGTACAGGCGTAGCCGTATCGCGCCAATCACGTTTGCAATTGGATTGAGAACGTCCATGATCGGAGCTCTGGGCCCGTCCTTTTCTCGGGGTTTGGTCTTTTGTTCCTATCATTCTGATCGCTAGTGTGCTCTCCGCTTGCGGGGGACAAGGTCGTCTGTGTGGTTGGTTTGTCTTTCGCAAAACCACTTGGCGGAAGTACACGTCCGCGTCGCCACCGCCGCAGGGTTTGAAATTTGAAGCCTGAACTGTCACGGTATAAAAAGGACAGGTTGTTGAGTGAGTGGGAAGCGATGGAAGTTTATCGGCACGGGAGTGCAAACTCGGATCCATCGCTCTTCAGCCTCACTCTCAGTGTTTTATAGCACAAAAACACACCGGTTCTAAACAAAACACCGTCATCCCACATGTTATAATATGTGTCGTCCAAGTTTTCTAGCGATTGTTCGTGCCCCGGTGAACGCGCGATTGCTCAAAGTCATGGCCTTTTACATTTTTTTTCTTACATTTTTCAATATTTTCCATGATTTTTTTCGTAAAAATTATTCCATTTCTCGGCAAATTTGCCGATGGGGGTTTCCAAAACCCCACTCGTGTCATAACATATGTTGGCATGGCCCATTGTTATGAAAACTGCTGTAATCTCGTGCAGTTTTGCTGATGGACATGCGTCTCAAAGCAATGTCAGTGTAAAATATCTCGTATGTAATCTATTACGAGAGGGTAGTTTAATCGTGCGTGCAAAGAGCTCATCGTGCTCGGACACAAGAAGGGATGGAGCGAGCGCCAAGCTGTAACAGACCGTTTACTGTCTGTCTAAGATGCGGACGCCGCGCCGGCATCCTCGCCCCGAAGGGACGTCTCCTCCCCTCTCAACAGCACTTTGTCCCCATGTTTGTCCCCACGATGGACGGCGCGGAGAGTACCAGGCACCGGGGTAAGTGGGATGTTTTCTTCGCCTGCGGTGCTGAGCTGCGCGGCCATGAGCGAGCGGAATCGCGAATTCTCGCGTTGGACCTGTAATCACGAACGAGTTAGAAGGTTTATGTTAGTAGTCGAAAGCCTAAAATGGGCACATACAAGCTCGCGATATGTTCCGGTCTCCGTGATATGTCCGTCTTCCCGATCGCAGTTAGTGGGGTTGAAACGAAAATAGCGTGCAGAGAAAAGCACCTTCTAGGACTACTATCCTCTCGGCCCTGGCGATTGTCGAGAGACGATGTGCGACGAATAGGCACGTCGTGTGCCGCGAACGTAGGATTTTATCGATGGCGTCATTCACCTGCGCTCCAGGTTAGCGTGCTCAATTGCTCAAATCCAGTCGAATAGAGAGGAATACTCACGCGACGTTCTGCGGATGCGTCCAACGAGCTTGTCGCTTCGTCAAGCGCCAAGATCGCGGGTTTCTTCAGAAGCGCCCGTGCGATGGCGAGGCGCTGGCGCTGGCCACCACTTAGACTCAGTCTTCCGACTGATGATATATCACAACGTGTCAGCGCCCATAAGAGTCTAGATAAAAATGTTCTCACTCGGCGTGTCGAAACCGTCCGGTAATCCCCAAACAAATTCGCAGTTGGCCTCACGGGCAGCAGCTTCAATTTGTTCTCTTGTAGCGCTCTCGTTACCGTAGGCGATGTTTGATGCAATTGTTCCTGTGAATAGTACGGGGTCCTATAAATTTATCAGATAAGAATAAGCGTCAGGGAGTTGGTTTGCGACGTACCTGGGGAACAACACCGATGATGTCGCGCCACGACTCTGTCGTGAACTCACGAATATCTACGCCAATGAACTCGAATCAAACATTGTGTCGACGACACGGAAAAGGACATACCGCATCCGTCGAATGTTATTTTGCCTCGAACTGGATCGTAGTATCTCAGCAATAAGGAATGCACTGATGACTTGCCGCCTCCGCTCCTCCCACTGTACCAGCACGAACAGTTATAAGTAACCTGGCTTTCGAGGTGTCAGACAAGACGTACACGATTGCCACGTTTTCGCCAACATTGACTTCGAGGTTGAAGTCTTCGAGCACGTTGACCCCGTTTCGCGTAGGATAACTGAACGTGATGTTTTCGAATCGTAGCGGACCGATGCGTTTCGGGTCAAGTGGCGCACCCACACCAGGCCGAATAGCAGGCGTCCTGTCCAGGAGCTCAAAGATGCGCGTCCCGGCACCGACGCCACGCATGATAGATGTCTAGGGAATCGCCGTCCAGACTCGTCGCTATAGAGCGAAACTTATGCTTACGAAGAACGATCTGGGGAATGTAAGCAAGAGCTTGAGCGAATAGGCTGGGATAAAATCTGCTAACGGGACGTACGTTATCATCTGCAGGCCGTTCCCTACATAGACCGTATACATTAAGAGGCTTGTGAGTTCCCCTACAGAGATCTGTCCGCGGCTCACGAGTGATCCCCCTAAGCGCAAGTGCGGTGATTCCTTCGGGACGACAGTAAAGAGATATCCACGTACCATAGCCGAGTAAAGCCAATAACGTAACATTCCCGCTCCACCCAGTACTACCGAAGAATATGCTGCTCGCGACTGCTTCCCGGTGAGCAAGGTCCAGCACGCGATCGACACGGTCAGAGAACTTCTTTTCTTCATGTGGAATAGCATTGAAGACTTGCACTGTACGGAGGGCAGCCAGCGCTTCCTGGGCAACCTAGATAGCATCCATTAGTGACTGGTGTAGGCCGATTGAGGAATATGCTAACCTTAGTCATGTCACCAAGGGCCTCCTGCGTCTTATTTGACAACTTCTTCAAGTATCGACCATAGAATACCTGATTATGACGATGGTAAGCGCATACATATGAGGGACGAATCTGGAGTGATACCAACAGCGCCAAGAGATATGGGAGGGACGATCGCAAGCATGAGAAAGGTGAGATGCGAAGATATGTAGAGCATTGCACCGACTTTTTCCGCATACATGTCAGCATATACCCCGAAGAAATCCAGATATGATATGCGTACGGCCAGCAAAGGACATCACCACTGCCCGGAGTCCATCCGAAAGGTTCTGGGTAACACTTTAGGTACTTGTGAGCCAATAGGAATCAAGAACAGATAACACGCATTACCTTTCTCCTACAACGCTGCTGTCGACGCTAAGTCGACTTAGAGCGTCGCCCTCACCACGCTCCACGAATTCGACTTCTTGCCGAAGAGTCGCAGCATACGTTTGCTGACGTAGGCGAGCTACGATTCGCTGACCTGTGAGGAGGATGAGAACTGTACGTTGTGTAAAGTAAAAACACGACGAACCAGACATGCGCATGAGGAAGGCGCGTCCCGCGTTGCAAGCACCGCCAATAGTGAAGACGAGGAGAAGACCAGCAGCGGCTTGTGTCAGTGAGAAACCATACGGAATCGTCTGTGAATAAGAAAACTGATGAGACCCAATTCGATGTCATGATTGTATTGACAGCAGAACGTTCGCGAACATCAGACGGAGCGTCGTGGATCGGAACTTCGAGAAGTGGCTGCTGCGATGATCGACCTACCGGATTCGCAGAAGTGAAGAAGTCAATGAGCTTTCCGACCGTGAACGGAATGCTCAACGACACGGACGAGGAGACGAGCAAAAGTCCGATGGCGGTTAAGAGGGCCGACGCTCTGGTCTGGCGAGGGCAATTATCTTGCGTAGGGAGGTCGAGGTGGGAATAGACCCGTCGGCACTCGAGGAAAAAAAGGAGGATGGGAGAAGACGAGAAAGAATGGAGCGACGAGTCGGCGTCGATGATGATGACGTCGGAGCGCGTGTGGCGGGACTTGTCACGAAAAAGCGGCCGCCTGGTGCGAAGGCATATGTCGGGCACGGGGGGTACCGTCTGCTCGTCGAAGGATGTGGGAAAGAGAGACGTACGGAAAAAGCCCGCCGTGTACCGACGCGGCCCAGATACAAGCTGAGCATCGTGTGCGACGACGACGACGCTGCTGAGCTGTTGAGTGGTGAGAAAAAACGACGGGAGATCGGCCCGTGAGACCCGACCGCAAATTCGGCAGTTCGCTTCGGGTCCGCAAAGCCGTGCCGCCGTGATCGTCATCCATGTGCCGCGTGCTTGAGAGATTCTTGCAATCTTGCAAACGTACTACTCGCCTTTCGATCACTTGTGGGGTCGGACGTTCGGATCCATGTGAAGCCACCTCTGGATCCTGATTACTACTGTCTTTGCCACAAACACCCAATTCAAATATTTCGGCACTTCAACAGCCCACCGTCATCATTGCGCGCCACTGAGCAGGTGCTGAAGTTTAAGTACTCCTTGCTTGGATATACAGTGGGTTATCTTTATTCGTAGTACCTCAATTATACTGATTTGTATCGACGGGTATAGAAGAATCCAGAGAAAGGAAAATTAAGTGCGTCAGATGATGGCCGCGACAACCTGAAGAGCGCCAAGCGCTCCGCCCAATAGAGCCACATGATCGCGTTTGAGGGGCACCGCTGCGTTGTGCGATGTTCCGGCAGTGGCGAACGGTCTGCTGCTCGAAGATGCTAGAGGGATAGACAGAGGCGTTAGTTTGCTCCCAAACTATGCCGTGAGTAGTCCCGTACAGGTGCTTGCCCCCACTGAACTGACTGCGCAAAGGCTCTCGATAAAACCTTGTGCATCCTGAAGCTGGGACCCTGCGCAGGTCTCTTGGATGCAACCCTCCATGGCATTCAAAAATTGGGTGTTGTTGCAAAAGCATGCAACCTTATAGCTAACGTTCCAAAGTAAGACGATGTGTGGTGAGCCAGGATGGAACGACGATGCACGCACATATTACAGCCTATCTGAGAGGCAGCAGAAGAAGTGCAGGACATGGCGCAAGATGGGGGTTGCGCTGCAGAGCACAGCATACTCGTGCTCAGGAGGAGGGAAACGACAAGAAATCGACGAAGGTTCGTCATAATGCTAGCCTAAAGGTATCGCTTGACTTGAAAGGACGGTATATGTGGCACTAATCAGAGGGTACTATATATCGATGGGTGTTGAATGTCATAACGCTGTGGGTTCGGTACTTCAAAGGGCAATCACGTCCCACAGGCGGTATGCATTCATACATGATGATGAAAATGGGTCAGCTCCACTTTTTCTCTTAAGGAACACTCGGAAACCACGGTTCCGAACAGATGTCGGGCATGGCTTCTTTACCGTTTGAGGGATTCTTGAGGGCGCAAGTGAAGTGGGCGCAGCCAAGTGGGTCTGTAGAGGTGGCTGAGGCGCTGCAGCACTACAGCATCAGGCCCTGTATCACTCATCTGCGTGCTCGAAACGCGAGGAACCTTGAGCCGTGGAACCAATACCGCACTAGAGCTGTGTTTAGTGCCCCGAGTTGATGCGTTAGGGCCCCCCTGGCTCCATTCGAGCAGGTTCTAGAGTCATGGGAGACCAAGCGGGGCATCAGGCTGGCCAGAATTGGCGCCGTCGGGTCGGTCACGGCCTTGGTTACAATGGTTAGGCATCCATGTGGGCGCCACGCAGTGTACGATTACCATCCTTCTGCGAATCGTCTGCTGAGACCAATCATGCCATCCGTTCTGCATGGCTATCGCGTGTTCTCTGACTCATCGTCGGGCTCATAGTCCCGCCGCTTTCCCTTCATTGTTTTGGAAACCTAATACAGGTAGTACATGGGTTTTGAGCTCCGCCAGGACGCAGACGCCTCAGCGCCCCAACCCGACGTCTAGCGCCTACCTTATCCTGCAAGCCTGTTCTTCAGAGCGGGGATGCGTCAGCTCGCTTACTTCATATGGTATGTTCGCGCACTGGCCGATACTATGACAGGACAGGCGCACCGTTTCAAGTTGACGTGAATTTGTGTCTGAATCCACTCGGGCAAGGTATGCTGAGCACTACGGTTTTAGGATCTTATTGAAAGGTGGCACCCATGTGGGGATAAATCTAAGATTGCGAAAGGATCGCGAATTAAGCCACCAAGACCTGTGTGGCTCGCTCCGAGGCCGCTGGACGCAAAAAGGGAAGGTGTCATGATGTGTGATCTGAATGACCCCAGTATATTATTGGGAAGGTCCTCATAGACCTCATGACCTAAGATCGTACCGCGTCTACTAGCATACAGCAACGCTCGAGTCCGAGACAACTGAGCCCGCGGAAACGAGAAAAACGCAACCGAGTCGGTCAGGAGATGCTCAGTTATCATCGGTATCATGTAGCTCGGCCTTCAAAGTTGCTTGTGCGGAGTCCATAGAACTGTTCCGTTCTCTTCCCGTCTTGCTTCCAGTGCCTTTTCTTGATTTCCAGAAGCACCGTATCCGCAGTCAAACCTTCGAGTTCCCTGCGCCACTGGCAGTCTCCCCTTGATGCGAATTCCTTCGACCCATTCGACTCAATGGCGAATGACGTCTTCCCAGTTATGGTGTCGATTGGATTGATATCTCCTTTCAGAGTCGGCGTAGTGTATGGCTGATGCATACGAACCTTCTTACTCTCCAGTCAAGTGCTAACAGGGTAAAAAGTACCGATCCATGATTGCATGATTACGCGACTCGGATTACAGAAGTGGCGTTGACTCGGACGTGGCGCGGCCACAAATGATATTCGGAGATCAAGCTATCAAGCTCGATCAAGATTCAGAGAGCACCGCATCCAACACATATTTTAGTTGTTTTCAAGACACGTTGCGAGTTACTCTCTAAGTTGACATGCTGTATTACAATACAATGTCAACACGAGTAGCTGACAGGAATTCTGTGCTACTGTAGCGCCAGTTCCGACAGTCAGATACTGACTTCGAAATCTCCTCCACGTCCGTCCAATATTCCTGGCTAGGCACAGCCCGAACATAAGTCGCCAGACCTGACCATCACACCACCCGAGGAACCGTCATCCCCTGGCCGGTTCCGAATCTATCATGCGGCGTCGCCTCCTGTTCCTCGTGACGATGTGAGCTGGCTCGTATGAAATCGTACGATTACCATTTGACAAGTGTTAGGATACATCATAAAGATACAACATAATTGCGGCATGTATACAATTCCACGGCATATGTCCATAAATACTATTTGACAATGAGAAAATGCGTCCAGCAAGATAACGCGCTCGAGTGCCGAATAAGGCGAAGGCGCAGTCTCCATTGTCAAAGATTCATGGCTTGGACTCGGAGGAGAATCGGATGACAGCTAACTTCAGCATATTGATAGACCTGAGAGCCATCCCCTTGTCCCGCAGCTCGCGCAAATATACCCTGCTAAGGGCGTGCGCGTCCTTGATCCTCAATTGCGCCAGAACGGACGGTATGTCCTCCGGGAGCTCATACCTGCGGCAAAAGTCCACGATTGGCAGTTTCCCCCAGAACCCAGGGGTCAGCCGCGCAGGAAGGAGAAGGCGGGACTTCTTGTGCTCTGAGAGTGCACCTTCGATATCATCGTCTGACATCTTTCCAGAGCCGAACCAGCGGCAGATAGGCGGAAGTCAGTGAGCTTTCACGCGAACAGAGAGACGAAGAGAAGGAGATGGCCTATACAAACCTGAGAGATTGAGTCCGAACTGGTCGTGGAGCCTCCTTCTGACGATGACATGGACTCTGCCAGTCATGCTTCAGTACGATGTGTGACAGGATGAACAGCTGAATTGCCTTGAGTCCGCTTTGTATTTGCCGCGGGTGGATCGGGTACGGAGGGTAAGGACGTTGGCGGGGGTACAAACGATATGATGAAGGTCAAAAATGGCTCGTCTTCCATAGTTTCGAACAGGCTTTGCATCAGTACATCGCCTGGTCTATGGACAGTCAGCGCCAGGTTCGTTCGAGGGATGCGGCAGCGGAACACGAATACGGACGGCACACAACTTGGTCCATCTTCCGGAGTCGGCTCGCGCACGGTGACGGGAACAAAGCCATCCCGCTCCTGCTCCTGCCCTTCTGCGACTCTGGATAGAGATTGAAATCGTAACTCGATCGTGGTTGGCTCAGCGACCTTGGACCGGCGATCTGTGGGACGTATAGTATATCATAGGATCACCGGAATGCGAGAGAATTCGCACCATACGAGTCCTGGAATTTGAAGAGAGAATCGCTCCCTACGTTGTGCCATGTCTTGGGCTGGCGCACGACCAGCCACTTTCCCAAAGACTTGCCACGAGTAGAGATATCTGCGCGGCATCAAAAGGGCAATTGTTGCGCACGAAGAGCTGAATTCCTGTGGCGCTGTCAGCGCTTCGCCGAGTATAAAGGGAATAGTGCGGCGCTCAACAACCTCTTCCACTAGCGCAACGAAGGTGACGAAGACCGTGTGGCCTCCTCTCACGTGGTTAACCACTATTGGCTCCTCCCGTGGTCTGAGCTCCACTTACTCAGAGAAAACGCAGACAGCAAGGTTACATTGCTCGATCTGGTGTTCTGGTTCGATTCGGCCGGAGGGAGACAGCATGGGGTTTCTAGATGGAAAGGCGAGTTTAAATATAGGAGAGGAAGATAATGATCAGCTAACTCTGCATGACACGAGGCACTATTTTATACCGTAAACAGGCAAGGGCCCGAACAGGGAGAAACCATGAACGGATTCATGCAAGTGGAACAGCACGGAATCACGAGCAATGTCACTGCCACAGTGCCACCTAAGAGGCGCAGTTGACGCATTCGGAATGGCGATTCAGTCAGATAACATCGCGAGCTGCGACATGGAGGTACCAGGAAGAAAATGACGCGATAAATTTCTATACTTTCATATCCAATATCGTACGGACAACGGCCAATTCGAGAATGAAAAAAAGTTTATCCGTTCTCCAATCACTTTTGGGATGAAGGGGCGTGACGCAGTAGAGAACATGGCATAACATGAGGGGTGCTTCCAGGTTTCAGCGACGTGAGGCAGATACGGGCATGGTTGTATCCAAGTCCGAAGCCAAAGGATACTATACTGGGCCATACAGAACCGATGAGGCAGTATCGAGGGGGACACGACTGCGCATGTCAATGAGTCTCCTGTGCAGAGGTTGGACTCGGAACGAAGAAAAGGGATACTAATAGACCCACCTACTCTCCTATGATGCGCATTAAGGCCGACACAACGGCACAAGCAGGAACAACGCTCTAGATGGAAATTCCATGCTGTACATGAAAGAGACCGATGATGAATGGTACAGTAGTGACAGCCCTGGAACACAGCCACGCAAGGCAGCGACGCACTAACTGCCAGAGGGTTGCACTTACGCCAACATAAGGATTGAGATCGTTCCGGGCGATGCCCAGAAGAAATAATAACCCCACACTGGCCACCTTGCGGTAAATGGACTGAGCTCGCTGCAACACGTCGATGCCCGGCCTGAAAGCCGGATTATCACGGCGGGCGGGGCGGGAGTGGGAAAGCGGAGTCTGCTTAGAGTCAACTATGGGCTCAATTAATGTCCAATATATTGACCACTAAGTTAACTTGATTGTTTTGACAAATTATATTGGGGCAATTGAATAGATTGCAGTCCCCCCTTATGTGTCCGATAATGTTAACAGAGCTCCAATTATTTCCGAAGATATTTTAACTTTATTGTTATATCCAAGCTGATTTTATGATGCTAGTTTAAATATATTCCGAAATAATTGGAGCCCTGTTAAGCAGGGACTAATGTCCAGTCGTTCGAGTATTTTTATTTTTAATTATTTGTTACATAATGCATAAGGAGCGGCCATCAAATTATTCGATTATTTTAATATAATTTATGATAACAGTTAAACAAACTTAATGGTCGATATATATGGTCGATATATTGGACATTAATCAATCTCGCCGTAGTTGACTTCCGCTTATCCACTCCTGCGCGCTGTGTACGATCAAACACGGAAACTTCCGTGTGAGCGCAGAGATCGAATGTTCCGCGATGCGCGATGCGATGACCAACCGCTCGAAGCTGCTCGATTCCGAGTCCGGGAGCCGGAGAGAGTCAGGCGGTGGGAACATGCTATCACTTCTAATGATCTCATTACACTCTCGTTTCTCGACTTCGTTGGGTGTACTGTCATGCATATCATGCGGCGGCAACCCCATTCAGCAAGGTGGAATTTGAGCGACAACTCATGACCTTGCCGCCGTGTTGCGGCACAGACACACTCTCACGGATGATCATGTGGATTTGGACCTTTGTCGCAGGCAACTGCCTTCACTCCTAAGTCTGGTCTAGTATGTGACTGTGCCCGCCACTCGGCCTGGGCCCGAACTACGGCTTTCGGGTTATCATGATTCCGCCCTTGACCCACAGACGCTCACATCACGCCACTGCCAGTGAGAATTACGACATTGTTGTCGTTTTGAGATGAATTTCGGCTCGATGCAGAATATTCGTCGCGTCGACCACGATAACTGGGAGCAGCTCGACGGAGCCACTGGCGTATTGCACCTATCGGAATGTGGTGCCGGTGGACGCGCAATTGAGCTGGTGGCCAACTTGAACTGGGAATAAGCACGCTTACAGGCTGAGGGAAACACTGTGACTGGGGCTGTTGGCAGGCTGCGTAGTACTAGGCAGTGCACAAGGTTATTCGGGCATTTGAGATTGGTGAGGATAGCTGGATCGACCGGGGAGATTCACTTGGCGATTCATGCACGGAGAGTCGTGGGAGTCGTGGGACGACCGTGCGGCGAAACTAAATCTACAGCTTGTCGCAGCAATGGAAGGACTGAGGAGTAGATATGACACTCTACTACTGGAAGAGCATGCTAGCCAAGTACTACTAGCTTCAGGCATATTCTGATACTTACGTCGTGCGCGACACGAACAACTAGTCGTATGATAGACGCCTCTAGCCCTTGAGCTTCTATGTTAATAGCTGCCAACACGATCGGGTTTATCGTCCACGAGCACTCGCTCACATCATGTCTATTTATCACGGACCTCAAGGTTCTCATTCATCAGGAGTAAGGATACAGTATGTATAGAGGAAAGGGAAGGGCATAACTGAGGATACATAAGATGCGCATAGAGTATCACATTGGGTTCTGTACAGTGCACGGAAATAGAATCGAAAACAGTGATACAGTAGCAAATACAACATAATATAATCAAGTTACCCAGATTTATGGCATCAAAATGGTCCATACCCATAGTCGTACTACAGCACGCTTGGGCCCAGACCAAGTTACGCCCACTCATTGCCGCGATTCTATGGAGTAGAGCGAAGGCGGTGTCAAAATTAACGACTTGGACTCGGAGGAGAATCGGATGACAGCGAGCTGCAGCATTTTGATAGACCTGGGAGCCATTCCCTTGTCTTGCAGGTCTTTCAAGCGCTTGCTACAGAGGCCGTGCGCATCTTTGATGCCCATCCGTGCCAGCAGGGGCGGAATATCCTCGGGTAATCCATACATACGGCAAAAGTCCTCCATCGGAAGTTTTCCCCGGAACCCAGGGATCAAACTAGCAGGAAGGAGAAGGCTAGATGTCGGGTACTCTGAGAGCGCTTCTTGGAGCTCGGTGTGGGACATCTTTTGAAGAATTGTCAACGGACGACGGCGGGAGGAGGTCAGTGACATTATTTGGAAACGAACAGTAATTTACACACCTGCGAGATCGGGGCTGGACCAGCTAGGGTGATGGAAGGGCTGTACCTTGGAGGCAACACTGAAAACAATCAAAGGCGTGCATTGGTAAGATGAGTAATGATAAATATGACTAGCGAACCTAGAGCCGGCTCCTGATTTGGGGCAGGCGGTCTGAGAACGGACGGAGGTGTGATGGGAGGGGACGGCGGTAAGAACAGCCTGGGGGAGCCAGGCGCAGGAGTTGTGGGCGCTGTGGACGGGGCCCTCTTCGTAAATAAGCTACTTGTCGTGGATAGGGTACTTGTCGTACTAGGTAAGAAGGTCGTCGCAAGCAGGGAGGGGGGCGTTGTGGGGTAGTTCGTCATGAGCGAGGAAGAAGTCGTGGGCCTTTTGGGCCATTTAGACAGGGTCCTGGTCGCGGGTAAGGTGCTTGTCGTGGATAGAGTTCCTGTCGAGGACAGAGTTCTCGCCGTGGGTATGGAACGCATTGCGGGTGGGGAAGTGGGGGTTGTGGGCCGGGAGTTCGTCATGGAAAAAGTTGTAGGTTTTGTAGATGGTGTGGATAGGGGGTTCGTCATGAATAAGGTGCTTGCCGTGGATGAAGTGTCTGTCGTGGACACGCTACTAATAGAGGGTAATGAGCTCGTCGTGACCGATGAGGAGGGTGTTGTGGGTCGGGAGTTAGGCGGCGTGAGATATGAATCCGTCGTGGGTAGAAAAGATATAGCGGTCGGGGGGTACATAGAGATGACGAAGGTCAAAAATGGATCTTCTTTCACAACTTCGAACTGGCTTTGCATCAATTCACCGCTTGGTCTACAAGCAATCAGAGTTCGGGGAAACAAAAGCACAGGAAAATGGCTGACTGTACCCAACCCGGTCCATCCTTCAGAGACGGCTCGCGCACGACGGTGGGAGCCAAGACATCCCGGCCCCACCCTTTAGTGACTCGGGATAAATATTGAAACCTAATCTCGAACGTGCTTGGCTTATAAGCGGTGGACGGAAGATCTGTAGCCTGTCTCGTAAAGGATCACTGGGACGAGAGAGGATTCGTACCATAAGAGTCCTGGAATTTGAAGGAAGAATCGCAGGCTATGTTATGCCACAACTTGGACTTGCGTGCGATGGACCACTTCCCCAGGTATCTGCCTTCGAAGGAGACGCTCGCGCTCGCGTCAACGGGACTATCGTGGCGCACGAAGAGCCGGACATCCTGTGGATCTGTTAGCATATATCAGAGGGAGTATAAAATGGCGCCGCCTAGGGCTACCTCTCCGGGTATCGCGTCGAAGTCGAAAGAAACAGTGGAGCTCCCTTTCGAGCTATTGTTCACCCACGGCTCCACCCTAGGTTTGAGCTCTCCCTTCTTAGAAAGCACGCAGAGAGCGAAATTATTTCGCTCAATTGGATGCTCTAGTTCGACTGGCCTGAAGGAGGATGGCATGGAGATTCCAGAGAGCAAACGCGAATAAATACGAGAGAGAAAGGTCGTGATCGCTCGCCCACACTGGTACGACACTTTTATACTGATAAAGGGAAAGGGCCCAAACAGGGAACATAATGAACATAGCACAGTGCAGAGAGACACAAGGATGCACCAGAGTTGCACAGATTGACAAAGTAAGCTGAAATGACATCCGCTGTCATGGACTGGCAGTGGCCATATGTGAAATCTTTATTTTAAGGAACCTAAGCTCCAGGCGCTTTGGTGGCGGGGAAAGAGTGGCTGTGAGATGGCTACTGGGGACTTAGACTTGGCCGGAAGACATCAAATACTAGACAAATTCGAACCAACAAGGCTGCACCAGGGAGTCGGCGTTTACGCGCTGTTCGCCCTTATACTGTAAGTTAAGCCAACGCCCGGGACTGAAAGTAATGATATCCACGTACTCTCCGATGAGGCCAGTGGAGTCGAACAGATAAAAGCCTTAACGGTGACACCAAGCATGATTAGAAGAAACGCAGCAGGGCTGTCACTGCACTGACACCGCCAGGGCACCGCCACGCGCCAACAGGAGTTTAGGGGCTGGTGGGTATCTGCCCCATCCTTAAGGAGAACGATGGGTGACCGGTGACCATTGACCCTGTTCCTTGCGATTCAAACTGGAAGAAATAACCCCAAACTGGTCGTGTTGCCAGCAATAATGGACAGACCGGACGGGCGTTCGGAGAAAGGTTATAAGTTATGCCTGTGGCAAGATCAAGGGCAAGATGGTCGCACATGACGCGGAGCTTCCGAACTTGCACAGAGATCGGATGCTCCGCGCTGAGATGAGATGAGGAAGTCCCTCTTCTCTAGAGTTGCTGTACAGTAGGTGTACGCTAGTTTAATTGCTGGAGTACCACTAGGCTACCACTGACTTGACTGAAGTATGCCTCCGACGCGTGAAGCGATACATATGGGAATTCGATTAGCGGGGTGACGGGCGAAATAAAACCAAAAGGGTTGCCTACATACACATGATATAACCCTGTATGCCATGTTGGGAGGATGTAGACGCTCGGTCCTCAATTTGAACACAGCCTTCAGGAGAAACGTTTTGTCATGGTGCTACAGTATGATTTCCGCGCCATAGTACCGTGGCTTACTATGTCGTGTACACCTCGATCTGAGGCCGACTGTAATGGCGCTCACTTGCTGATATTCTCCAGCGATGGAGGCGGATTTCTTTTTTGATTAGGAATCAAGTTCGAGCCCACATTTGGGATCGTGGGAGAAAATTACATAACAAGATTATGCTGGAGAAGCACCGCCACCAATCCAACACCCTTGTGATCTGGTCTTGGTTCTCTTGATCTTGTTCCAGCCAAGGCCATCTGTCGTATAGTCACGGTAGAGAACTAAACGAAACACCAAACAACGTAGTCTTCCAGAAGAAAGCCAACGGGATGGTTCCCCCTTTCACACACGCAAAGCCAATAGACGTGCAAGCCGCGTTTAACGAGTCGGGAACTACACAACCTTGACCAGTGCTAAATTGCCTTAGTTCAAGTAGTTGACGCATCTTTCTCCCCTTAGACCAGGTCACCTCAACAACGGATTTTAGGACAAGTAGATTCAAGATCGGAAGGCGTTCATAATACACACGGAGGCGGTGGAGGGGTGCTAATTGGTTGGGTGAGTCGAGGTAACGGCAGAGTGAACAACGGGCGTAGTTGATGCGGCGCATATTGAAAGGTCGAAGAGAAGTGAGGGGTACGTACAGGTGACGTAGATAGGAACTTGGGATCCGAAAATGAGGCCGGAGATGCACATTCGTGAAAACGCTTCAAAGTTGTGCAAATGTGAGAGGAAGCATCAAAGAAGATTCCATCGACATACCTGAATAACGCGAAACTGGTAAAATATAGTTTGGTCTTCCTATGGACGAAAAGAAGCCGACTACGTGAGGTGGCTTTTGGTTCGGGTCAGAGAGCGCGAGGGTGCGAGAGGCTGGAATGGTCGGCAAGATAGCGTAGAGAAGAATTGAACAAAGAGTGACGAATTCTGTGTGCAGCTGTAAGCCCTAAGTAGATAAAAGGCCAATCATGGGAATATCAGGAAATCATACATTGTGAGCTGGAGGCGATCGGTCGGTCCAAAGAGTCGGGAGGACCAGGATCATTCCAAGCGAACAAATCTGGGTCGAGGCGAAGAGGTTCCTGTCCAGACTCGACTCTCCCGGCCCAGCTGGGTCAGCGCCTGGCAAAGCTGTTGCGGCCCGCCAGAGGTACAGTACTGGCGAGAGGTTGGATCTTGTTGTTTACAAACTATATGTATATAAAACTGACATTCGAGTTCTCGGCTCCAATCGAGCACACTTGTTTCTCCCCTCTCATCATCTGCTTCTGTGCCGCAAAAGCCCTCACAGCCCTCACCCCACTAAACCCCAAAGCCTGGTCCTGCCGCTAGCTTCGCCTTCGTCTACCTTAGCCGATTACGCCAACATTACGCTTCCAAAGTACACTGTACGCGTCTGCCAATGTTTCGCACACATATGGTACTCGTTGTGGTAAAGGGGTGGGGCACTCGCTAAGGCACTCGCTTTTCCAGCCTGAGCGAAACGCACAGGGCCTTAGCAGTCTTTCTTTGTTGTTGTTTACTATTCACTTCCCTTTCAGTGGTGACCAGCGAGTCGGCGACCTTGCAAAAGCAAGGTGACAAGCCGCTCGATACTCCAGACGCCAAAATTGAAGCTTGAAGGTATGCTTGTTTGCTTCCACGTCCGCCTTGTGATTAAGTTCTGACGCTGATGAGCACAGTTGCTTTACTTATTAGCCCCCTTACCAGGAGAGGGCAGCCTGAGGACAACTTTTACATAACAATGCCCCACATGTCGCCACTGGCACTGTGCCAGTGTGAACCGAGGATTGAGAAATCTGGGTCAGGCCGTGGGGAGGATGCCAAGATTCCGACCCGAAACCATACTGTACCATGACAACGATTTTAGTTGATTCCGCGGCAGGCAACTCGCCGACAACGCGGAAGAGCCTCAATTTTCAACTAAACGTGTCCTTCTCGTATGGGAGGGAGGGTTGATCGCTACGTAAAGCCTTGCCGTTTTGGACACTAGTGACTCAATTAAATGGGAGGTTCATTTAGAGGGGCCCTGGGCTGTGGTAGGCTTCAGACTTAGCGTTGTGAAAATACGTCATGTTGACCCGCATACTGTAACAGGGCGGATCCCGTCCTGTTAAGACAAATAATCAATTCTCCCTCTAACATCTCCATTTGACAATCAGGTCCACAATAAAGCTCTGCTCCCTACCCAGTTTTCAGTCTTCCAGTCCGTAGCCCTCAGAAGTGGTCTCATCTCAACCCCCAGGCGACCCTCTAGTCATGCTCTATTACCGACTCTATGTGCTCTCTGTCCTTGCCACCGCGTCACTCGCGGCGCCTCTTGTACCGCGTTGGGATGATATACGTGTCAAACACACCTGGCATGCTGTCCCGTCCAACTGGGAGTGCCTCGGGCCACCATCGTCCAACACCACCATAGACCTCCACATCGCGCTTCTCCCTCAATCCGAAAATGCCTTGATCGATGCCCTGTATGAGGTCAGCACTCCCAGTCATCCAAAGTATGTCCCCTCCAATTCTCATCTGCGCACGATGTACTCACATGTGTCGTTTTCCCGGCGCAGATATGGCGCACACCTATCGAAGGAGCAGGTTGCTCAGCTTGTCGCGCCACACCGAGATACTTTGGATCTCGTAAACTCATGGCTTAAATACCACGGCATACCTCGCTCCTCGATCTCAGTGTCACACGGCGGCGGCTGGCTGACGGTCGCCGTTGTGCCGGTATCCCAAGCCAATGAAATGCTTGGGGCGTCGTACCAACTCTACCGGCAGTCTGGGACAAATGACACCAGTATTCTCCGCACGATCAGCTATGCACTCCCTGCGGAACTGCACAAACACGTGCGAACTGTCGTGCCGACGACGTACTTCGCCTCTACGCGCACCCCGAGGCAGTCATCGCGGAGACGCTCCGTCAATGCGACCACGGATATGGCGTCGAGAATGCTGGGGACGATGTTGTCGAGTCACGTTAACCCAAAGGAAGTCACGCCAACTGACCTGCGCTGGCTGTACAAGACGTCCGCCTATGTACCGGCCGCAACGAAAAGAATACGTTGGGGTTGTGGGCTACGAAGAGGATTATCCGAGCCCTGCGGATTTGAAGGAGTTCATGACCCGATATCGCACGAACGCTATGGACGCGACCTACAGGTCGTACGGGTCAATGGAGGCGAGTACCACCCGAGCCTCCCACGGTCGAGGGGAGTCAAAACATCCAATACGCCGAGGCCATGGCGTATCCGACCCCGGTCACCTTCTACAGCGTCGGCGGCGACATTGTGGTCACAGCTGGCACCAAAAAACCGGGCAGGGGTGACTCCACGCTGGAGTGGCTCCATCACGTGTTGGATCAGGAGGACGTTCCAAAGACTATCAGCACTTCGTATGGTGAATATGAGAAAGATCTCCCCCCGGAATATGCAACGGCCATCTGCGATATGTACGCTCAACTCGGTGCGCGTGGCGTCAGCGCTCTCTTCCCTAGCGGCAACGAGGGTGTCGGCAAAGGCGCCTGCCGGCCTGCGGACGGTGACGGCGTCCGGTTCATTCCCGAGTTCCCTGCATCCTGTATGTGTGTGTCATTTCTCATTGGAAGGAGGACACCGTTTCAGGTCAGCCTGAGGTCACTCACCACAACACCATTATTTCATACCGTAGGTCCCTATGTTACTATTGTAGGCGGCACGACGGGCGGGATGGGCGAGACTGATCAGGGCCTAGAGGTCGCGGCAAAACTATCTGGGGGTGGCTTTTCGAACTATTTTGCACGCCCTCCCTATCAAGATGAAGCCGTGCCCGAGTTTCTGCAGCAGCTCGGTGGTCAGTATGCTGGCATGTTCAAGTGCGTTTTCTACTATGATCTGACCTGACTTATTCTGACTTTGTAAATTTCATGGTATGTCTAGCCCCGGCGGCCGCGGTATCCCGGACATCTCTGCACAGTCGCTCAATTTTCTTTATATCATACACAATGAGCTCTCCAAGGCGGGCGGCACAAGCTTTGCGACACCGGTACATTCTCTCACCCTCCGCTCAGCCTTGGGCACCCAGCTTATCACCAATGGACAGACCGCAGCGGGCATAATCTCACTGCTTAACGACTACTTGCTTTCAACTGATAGATCTCCGCTCGGCTTCCTCAACCCGTTGCTGTACGGCCCCCTTCGTCTAGCCATGAATGATATCACATATGGGTCTAACCCGGGGTGCAACACTCCTGGATTCGATGCCATTCCTGGATGGGATCCTGTTCGTCTCTCTAGACTTCTGTTGCTCCTTTTTGGGGGGTTTGCTAATTGTTGTTTCGGTAGGTGACGGGTCTCGGGACGCCAGACTTTTTGAAACTGCAGGCCCTACGTAATTTGATTTTCCAGGAGTGATGCAAGTGAGGGAACAAGATGAACATTCTCGAAACAACTGAACACGGGCGTCACGGCAGTCCATGTGCATACTACATACACGTCGCGAGCCGATTCGAGACACCAGGAATGAGATGAGTAGTTTCGTATGAACCCCTCTACCCACGCGACACCCGTCTCCAGAACAAGACAATGCAATTTATTTCAAGTCCTCGAACCTTCTGGGCTGGCTGAGGCATGGGCTCTCTCAAGATATGGAGAGACACCTGGACGACTTAGGCGAACGTTGTATTCAGCAGAAGGTGTGCGGGTGGGTTGCGAAGCATAGTGTGATTAGAGGGAGAGGTATCAGGGAAAATACAGGGTATTTGGTGGCTTTGGAGTTAGGTAGTAACCGTGGTTTAGGAATTTTCGCTTTGGGTTTTGAGCATCAGTAACATGGAAACCCTCGGATAAAGGGTGATAAGAATTACAAAAGCCTTGTGCCCCGCCTACCTGTAACCGATTTCGCCAAGTTTAGTCTCAGCATTCGCACTTCCAAAGTACACTATACGGTTTTGCACGGGCACTTGTCGTGGTAAAGGGGTGGAGCACTCGCTTTTAAAGCGCACAACGGTTCTTGGCACAAAGCGCGTTATTTGTAGTTGTTTACTCACTGTGCTTGATACAGTACAACGATTTTGGTTGATTCCGCAGCAGGCAACTCGCCGACAACGCGGAAGAGCCTCAACTTTCAACTAAACGTGTCCTTCTTGTATGAGAGGAAGGTTGATCTCTACGTAGAGCCTTGCCGTTTTGGACGCTAGTGACTAAAGTTAATGGGGATGGGGCTGGGGATAGGCTTCCGACTTAGACTTGTGAAAGTACGTCATGTTGACCCACCACTGTAACAGGGCGGATCCCGCCCTATAAGACAGATGCAATTCTCCCTCTAATATCCCCATTTGACAATGAGATCCACAATAATATGCTCCCTCCTGCTTCGGTTCTCAGTGTTCCAGTCTGTAGGCCTCCGAAGTAGTAGCTCGTCTCAACCCCGGCGAGCCTCTCGTCATGCTCCATTACCGGCTCTCTGTGCTCTCTGTCCTTGCCGTCGCGTCACTCGCAGCGCCTCTTGTACCACGTTGGGATGATATACGTGTCAAACACACCTGGCATGCTGTCCCGTCCAACTGGGAGTGCCTCGGTCCACCTCCTTCCACACCACCATAGACCTCCACATCGCGCTTCTCCCTCAATCCGAAAATGCCTGATCGATGCCTGTATGAGGTCAGCACTCCCAGTCATACAAAGTATGTCCCCTCCAATTCTCATCCGCGCACGATGTACTCACATGTGCCGTTTCCCGTCGCAGATATGGCGCACACTTATCAAAGGAGCAGGTCGCTCGCTTGTCGCGCCACACCGAGATACTTGGATCTCGTAAACGCCTGGCTTAAACCCACGGCATATCCGCTCCTCGATCTCAGTGTCACACGGCGGCGGCTGGCTGACGGTCGCCGCTGTGCCAGTGTCCCAAGCCAATGAAATGCTTGGGCGTCGTACCAACTCTACCGGCAGTCTGGGACAAATGATACCAGTATTCTCCGCACGATCGGCTACAAGCTACCTGAGGTGCTGCACAAACATGTGCGAACCGTCGTGCCGACGACGTCCTTCGCTCCACGCACACCCGTGGCAGTCATCGCAGGGATGCCCCGTCAATGCAACAGCGGATATGGCGTCCAGAGAGCCGGGACGATCCGTCGAGTAGCGTTGGCCCAATCGGAGTCAGCCAAGGGACCTGCGCTGGCTGTACAAGACGTCGCCTATGTACCTATCGCAACGGACGAGAATAGTTCGGGGTTGTAGGCTACGCCAAGGATTACCCGAGCCCGCGGATTTGACGGAGTTTATGACCCGATTTCGCGCGAATACTGTGAGTGCGACCTACTACAAGGTCGTGCAGATTAATGGCGGCGAGTACAACCCAAGCCGACCCACCACGAGGGGAATAAAACATCCAATACGCCGAGGCCATGGTGTATCCGACCCCGGTCACCTTCTACAGCGTCGGCGGCCACATTGAGGTCACGCCTGGCACCAATTTACCAAACACTGGCGACGCCATGCTGGAGTGGCTCGACACGTGTTAGATCAGGAGGACGTTCCAAAGACTATCAGCACTTCGTATGGTGATTTTGAGCAAGATTTTCCCCCGGAATATGCAACGGCCTTCTGTGAGATTTACGCTCAACTCGGTGCGCGTGGCGTCAGCGTTCTATTCCCGAGCGGCAATGAGGGCGTCGGCAAAGGGACATGCCTGCCTGAGGACAGTGACGGCGTCCGGTTCATTCCCGAGTTCCCTGCATCCTGTATGTGTGTGTCATTTCTCATTGGAAGAAGGACACAGTTTCAGGTGCAGGTCACTCACCGAAACGCCACTGTTTCGTAGGTCCCTATGTTACTAGTGTAGGCGGCACGACGGGCGGGACGGGCGAGACTGATCAGGGCTCGAGGTCGCAGCAGAAATATCTGGGGGTGGCTTCTCGAACTATTTTGGACGCCCTCTCTATCAAGATGAGGCCGTGCCCGAGTTTCTGAAGCAGCTCGGTGGTCAGTATGCTGGCATGTTCAAGTGCGTTTTCTGCGGTGATCTTACCCGACTTATTCTGACTTGTGTAATTTCATGGTTTGTCCAGCCCCGGCGGCCGCGGCATCCCCGACATCTCTGCACAGTCGCTCAATTTTCTTTATATCATACACAATGAGGTCCTCAAGGCGAACGGCACAAGCTTTGCGACACCGGTACTTCCTCTCACCCTCCGCTCGGCCTCGGGCATCCAGCTGATCACCAATGGACAGACCGCAGCGGGCATAATCTCACTGCTTAACGACTACTTGCTTTCAACTGATAGACCTCCGCTCGGATTCCTCAACCCGTTGCTGTACGGCCCCCTTCGTCTAGCCATGAATGATATCACATATGGGTCTAACCCGGGGTGCAACACTCCTGGATTCGATGCCATTCCTGGATGGGATCCTGTTCGTCATGCTAGACTTCTGTTGCTCCTTTTTGGGCGTTCGCTAATTGTTGTTTTTCTAGGTGACGGGTCTCGGGACGCCAGACTTTTTGAAACTGCAAGCCCTACGTAATTTAATTTTCCAGGAGTGATGCACAGTGAGGGAACAAGATCAACAATCTCGAAACGACTGAACAACGACGATACGGCATTCAATGAGCCTACTGCATACACGTCACGAGCCGACTCAAGATACCAGGAATTAAACGAGTAGTTTCGCATGAACTCCTCCATCCATGCGACACCCAATTCAAGACTAGACGATACAATATATTTCAAGCCCTCAAACTTCCGGGATGAGGCACGGGCTCTCCCAAGATATGGAGGGACACCTGGATGATGTAGTGTTGGAGTGGTGTGCGCTCAGGCGCTCATCACCACGTCTCTCGAGGGATCGGTCTCAGCTCACCTGACGAGCGGACACGCGTAGGTCGCATATCACCGAGAGTCAGAGAGGTACACACCGTCACCCTTGTGGCGTGTGAGGAGTAGAGGTGAGGCAGGAGTGTATGTGGACAACGTTTAACATGTTGCCACTGGCACCGTGCCAGCGTGGACAGAGGATGGAGAAATCCGGGTCAGGCCGTGGAAAGGGTGCCAAGATTCCGCGGAAACCATAAAGTGACAACTATTTTGGTTGATTTCGCGGCGGCAACTCGCCAACAACGCGGAAGGGCCTCAGTTTTTAACTACACGTGCTCTTCCGTATGGGAGGGAGGCTTGATCGCTATGTAGAGACTTCCCGTTTTTGGAGGCTAGTGACTATAAGTAACTGGGAGTTCATCTGGAAGTACCCTAGGTTGAGGTGGGCTTCACACTCAGCCTTCAAGTTGTGCCAGTGAAAGTACGTTTTAATTGACCTAGTTACCGGCGTGACAGCGACGGATCCTGTCCTGTTAAGACAAACAATTCTGCTCCTAGTAACCTCCGCTTTGACCACGACGTGCACAATAAAGCTCTGCTCCCTAGTGTTCCAGTCCGTACTAGCCGTCAGAAGGCTTCTCATCTCAACACCAGTGAGCCTCTACCGTGACAGTCTAGCCTCCAGTCATGCACTACTACCGACTCTCCGCGCTCTCTGTCCTTGCCGTCGCGTCACTCGCAGCGCCTCTCGTACCACGTTGGGATGATTTACGTGTTAAACACACCTGGCATACTGTCCCGTCCAACTGGGAGAACCTCGGTCCACCATCGTCCAACACCACCATAGACCTCCACATCGCGCTTCTCCCTCAATCCGAAAATGCCTTGATCGATGCCCTGTATGAGGTCAGCACTCCCAGTCATCCAAAGTATGTCCCCTCCAATTCTCATCTGCGCATGATGTACTCACATGTGCCGTATTCCCGTCGCAGATATGGCGCACACTTATCGAAGAAGCAGGTCGCTCGGCTTGTCGCGCCACACCGAGATACGTTGGATCTTGTAAACTCATGGCTTGAACGCTACGGCATATCACGCTCCTCGATCTCAGTGTCACATGGCGGTGGCTGGCTAACGGTTACCGCTGTGCCGGTGTCCCAAGCCAATGAAATGCTTGGCGCATCGTACCAACTCTACCGGCAGTCTGGGACAAATAATACCAGTATTCTCCGCACGATCGGCTACAAGCTACCTGAGGTGCTGCACAGACATGTGCGAACCGTCGTGCCGACGACATACTTCGCTTCCACGCATACCCCGTGGCAGTCATCGCGGAGACGCCCCGTCAACGTAACCGCGGATAGGGCGTCCAGAGAGCTGGGGACGATTCTGTCGAGTCGCGTTGACACAAACGAAGTCATGCCCATGGACCTGCGCTGGCTGTACAAGACGTCCGCCTATGTACCGGCCGCAATGGACGAGAATACGTTCGGGGTTGTAGGTTACGCCAATGATTTCCCGAGCCCCGCGGATTTGACGGAGTTTATGACCCGATTTCGCACGGATGCTATGGACGCGACCTACGAGGTCGTGAAGAGTAATGGCGGCAAGTACAAACCAGGCAGGCCCACCGCCGAGGGGAGTCAAAACATCCAATACGCCGAGGCCATGGTGTATCCGACCCCGGTCACTTTTTACAGCGGCGGCGGCCACCTTGTGATCACACCTGACACCAATTTACCTGGCAGGGGCGATGCCACGATGGAGTGGCTCAAACACGTATTAGATCAGGAGGACGTTCCAAAGACTATCAGCACTTCTTATGGTGATTACGAGCAAGATCTCCCCCTGGAATATGCAACGGCCATCTGCGATATGTACGCTCAACTCGGTGCCCGAGGCGTCAGTGTCCTCTTCCCGAGCGGCAACTATGGCGTCGGCAATGGGGCCTGCAGGTCAGACGGTGACGGCGTCCGGTTCATTCCCGAGTTCCCTGCATCCTGTATGTGTGTCATTTCTCATTGGAAGAAGGACAATGTTTCAGGTGCAGGTCACTCACCCCAGCGCCACTGTTTCGTAGGTCCCTATGTTACTAGTGTAGGCGGCACGATGGGCGGGACGGGTGAGACTGATCAGGGCTCCGAGGTCGCGGCAGAACTATCTGGGGGTGGCTTCTCGAACTATTTTGAACGCCCTCAATACCAAGATGAAGCCGTGCCCAAGTTTCTGCAGCAGCTCGGAAGTCAGTATGCAGGCATGTTCCAGTGCGTTTTCTGACGTGATCTGACCTGACTCATTCTGACTTGTATAATTTCCATGGTATGTCTAGCCCCGGTGGCCGCGGCATCCCCGACGTCTCGGCACAGTCCCTCAATTTTCCTTTTATCATGCACAATGAGCTCTTCATTGCGGACGGCACAAGCTTTGCAACACCGGTGCGTTCTCTCACCCTCCGCTCGGCCTTGGGAACCCAACTTATCACCAATGGACAGACCACAGCTGGCATTATCTCACTGCTCAACGACTACTTGCTTTCAACTGATAGACCTCCGCTTGGCTTCCTCAACCCGTTGCTGTACGGCCCCCTTCGTCTAGCCATGAATGATATCACATATGGGTCTAACCCGGGGTGCAACACTCCTGGATTCGATGCCATTCCTGGATGGGATCCTGTTCGTCTGGCTAGACTTCTGTTGCTCTTTTTTAGGCGGTTGCTGATTGTCGGTTCGGTAGGTGACGGGTCTCGGGACGCCAGACTTTTTGAAACTGCAGGCCCTGCGAAATTTGATTTTCCAGGAGTGATGCACAGTGAGGGAACAATATCAACAATCTCGGAACAACTGTCAACGACGATACGGCATTCAATAGGCCTACTGCATACACGTCACGAGCCGACTCAAGACACCAGGAATTAAACGAGTAGTTCGCATGAACCCCTATATCCACGCGAAACCCTCTCCAGAAAAAGATGAGGCAATATATTTTAAGCCCTCAAGCTTTCCGGGCTGAGGCACGGGCTCTCCCAAGATATGGAGGGACACCTGGACGACGTACGCGAATGTTGTATCCACCAGAAGGTGTGTGGGTGAGCTGCGAAACGTAGTATGGATAAAGGGAGAGGCATCATGGAAAATGCAGGGTGTTTGGCTTTGGAGTTGGCTGGTAACTGTGGTGTAGGATCTTTAGCTTTGAGGTTTGAGGCCTTTGACGGCATGACGATCGGCATAGTGGTTGACAAAAGATGAGTTAAATGTGTTCAGTGTGGTATTCTAATCGAAGTCTTCCGGGACCCGTGGTTGTATGGAGACGGGGAAAAGGTGCGCTTCTTGAGCTTGAGCTTGAGCAATGGAATCAAAACGAATAACTTCGAGCGTGGGCCCGCCACGCGGCCCCAATATCTGCTTCAAGTTAACAACTAACATCCCTGTGTCCGGAGCGGACCTATGCTTTCGAGGCCCTGCGGTATTGAGTATAGCCTTTGCAACCCCTTTCCGCATTACGAGATGGCTTTGTGGGTAGGGCCAGACATTATCAAAGTTACGTCGACTCCAACTTGAAGGTAATACTCATCCTGTGTTGGCGCCCGCCGGTAATTTACATGTCACATGTCACGCGTCACGTTATGCATCATGGGCCCAACGTGATTAGCTTTTGCAATACAGTAGCACGTAGCGCCTTGCATAGCGCTCATTTCCATTCCCCTCGCAGGGTACCCAAACTAACTAACAACCCCAAAATCAGCGCTCCAAGCAGAGCGGCGCTTCTTCTCGTTTGTCGAGTGCCCTTTGCGCCCGCCTCTTCCCACCCTGTTATCCGAAATTGTCCCGGATTGACATTGTCCCGGATTGATCTTTGTCTTTTTCTGTTGCATCAAATTACAGGCGCGGTCTCAATTCCCCTTCGTATCGTGCGGCTTCTCTCCAGCGTGTTTCCACTCTTATAACATGTACATGTGTCGACGTCCCAGCGAGTTCGATGTTAGATCTTTAATTGTAGCTAATGCGAAAAGTCTGTTCTCCTGAACACCGTTGATGTCCTTTATTGCGTCACTGTTGAATCAAAGGCCTCGTGCCCATCCTACTTCGAACTTCATCATTAGGGTGATGACAGAGATGAGTGAACGGTGTAGGTTTGCTCATGCAATAAATCTTGTCCTGGCCAACATCAGTTAACCGAGCCGAACAAGGCCCGGGCTTGTCGGCAACAGATCAAAATAGAAATGACAAATCGTCGGAACAGTCCGCTGCTATAGTAAGCTGATGGCGTAACGCAACGCCAGGCCAGCGCTGTACTAGGCGCTATACAGTAAGCTCAGTAAGTACAGTCGCACATACAGTGTGGAGATCCCGCGAGTCTCCCTGCGTTCGCTTTCCGTTGTGCGCGGGCTTGTGACTCAGGCTGTATTCCTGGAGGTAATATGCATCTTCTCTTACTGATATATTAACAAGGTAAGGTGCTACTTACTGTAAAATCAAGGACGTAGCGCCGCGGCGAAAGACCGCCCGCCGTTCAATACGGGATCGCACTGCCCAAGTGTGGACTAGGTAACCTTCCTATGTTTGGACTGTGTTTGCGGCCTGAGTCCAGTTTCTCCTACAAATACCAACTCTCTTCTTCGCTACTACCACTTCATCCGTCAACAATCTTGTCCCCGCCGACGCATATAACCGCAGAAAAGTTAATATGGATGAAGATTGGGCTCCATCATCGTGGAGGAGTAAAGAAGCTGCCCAGGTACGATCTTAAATACGCCCTGCCCCGTCCCCAGCTCATTTTTTTTTATCAGTCTGTCAAATATCCCGATGAGGCTCATCTAAATAAGTACGAAGATCGGGCCACTTGTATGCCATCTTGATGCTCATTCGCATATTTACATAGGGTCCTGAGCAAAGTCAAAGCCTTGCCCCCGCTTGTGACCCCGTCTGAGGTACGTCACGTCTGACAGCATCTTGGTGCCGAGTTTGCAAAACCCGTCCTGTTAAGATCGAGCGACTTCGGCATCAACTAAGCCTCGTGCAAAAGAATGAGGCTTTCCTACTGCATGCTGGGGATTGCGCCGAAAGCTTCGCAGCTTGTACCCAGGTTCTTCTTCCACAGTCAACTTAGGCTAGCCGCGCGTGAATTTATCTCTATTTTAGGAAAATATTTCCGCGAAAGTCGGGCTTATATTGTCGTTCTCCCTCATCTTGACCTGGGGAGCTCGGCTTCCTGTCGTATGTTCATTCCTGCAGCTTTTCTCCCATCAGCTCGTTCCGGCTCATGGTAGAAATAGGTCCGAATCGGTCGAATTGCCGGACAGTATGCCAAGCCAAGAAGCAGTGCGACCGAAAAGGTTGGAGACCGTGACGTCATGATCTTTCGGTAAGGCGCTTCCTAACGTCTCGACTCATCTATTTACACGGTCAACCTACAGTGGAGACAATGTGAATGGGTAATGATTCTATTCACTCGCCACACTCCTGCCCCTCCCTGACCTTTATTAGCTTCAACCCAGACGAGCGGACTCCAGACCCGGAGAGGCTGTTGAGGTGCACCTTCCTTATCATTGCTCCACCTGTCGAGTTGCTTCTGAATCTACGTAGCGCATACTTCCATTCTACTGCCACTCTAAACCACATTCGGGGTCTTCTTACCTCCGGTTTCGCCTCGTTGCATCACCCACGGGACTGGTCCTTGTTACACGTGCGGTCACCATCTTTGAGGTACGTTTAGAAGCAGGCATTCATACGCTCTACGTGTTGACCTCCCATGAATAGGGATGAATACGAGGCAATCTCGCAAGGGCTTTCGGACGCTCTCGATTTTACTCGGACCATCGGCCTCGCCTCTGGACGTGAGGCGCAGAGCTACGAACGTGGCGGGGGTCGCGGGGTCTTGGGAGAGGCAGACCTATACACGAGGTATGCTGCTTCGCTGATGAGTGTCAGAAAATTTCTTAACTAGCGCGCGCCCATCAGCCACGAGGGACTCATACTCGACTACGAAGAGGCCATGACTCGGATGTATGCCATCCCGGATTCGACCATTTCTCGCGAGCTTGGAAGCGACTCAACCCCCCCACTTAAGAAGCACTACAATACTTCTGCTCACTTCCTTTGGGTGGGCGATCGGACGAGGCAGCTGAACGGGGCCCATATCGAATACTTCCGTGGGATACGCAATCCGATCGGAGTTAAGGTCGGGCCCTCGATGGCCGCGGACGAACTCGTTAAACTCCTCGACAGTCAGTCCCGCATTTGGGTTACTCGTTTGTTCCCCTTAAGACTGACTGCGCCCTCAGTTGTGAATCCCGACCGTGAGAGCGGAAGGGTGACGCTGATCACTCGTTATGGAGTCAATAAGGTACTTATCATAAATTCCTTCGATTCAAGCTGATCCTCACTGTATTGATTTCGAAGATCGAAACGCATTTAGCAACACACATCAAAGCTGTCCAAGCATCCGGGCATCCCGTTATTTGGGTCTGCGATCCGATGCATGGAAAGTGAGCTTACGTATCGTTTGTTTATATGTACCAGACACGCTAACCCAAAAGCGTTCCCCGACTCGGGCAGCACGCTCACCTCGTCGACAGGCCTGAAGACGCGCCACTTCGGCACGATCATTAGCGAGCTCACTTCGTGCCTGCGCATTCACAGCGAGTGTGGATCGCGTCTCGGCGGCGTCAGCCTCGAGTTCACGGGCGAACTCAACGAGGAGGGCTACAGCGTCACCGAGTGTCTCGGCGGAAGCATGGAGCTCAGCGAGGAGCAGCTCGGTCTTCGCTACCAGGTTGTATTTTGCATACCTAATCCTCGGGACTTCTTCTCATTCACGAACTTCAGAGCTTCTGCGATCCTCGCCTGAATTTCGAGCAGTCTCTAGGTCAGTGCCAGTGACGGTTCTGGCTCCAATATCCCCGGTTCTGCCGTGATATTAACCAACTTATTATTCCCATTGCTAGACGTCGCGTTCCTCATCTCAAACTACTTCAAGAATCAGCGACGCGATGGCAGCAGTCGCCGCAAAAGCAACACAGACGTGCTCTACTCTGAGCTTGGAGGCAGTACCGCGGCCACCGTCTCAGGATAATAATCACCTGTCTTCTTTCGGTAAGGAAAGAAACGGAAGAATTGTGACATCTCTAGACTTGGTTTGTAACGAATGGACAGAGAACTAGCTGCAGAGTACAGGCTTTGGAACTTGAATATCGCCGTAGAAATGTATCACAATACACACATATCTTGTGGCACCTTCTTACTTTTAGACCGAAGCTTGCCTTCCTTCCGTCTCTCCCCACCGCCTTCTCCGTGATCTTTCGGCCCAGATTTGAGCTTGAGTAAGCCATTTTTTCTGGAGGTTTTGCAGGAGCGCAGCTAACGCGCCGCAGCGTAACAAGTACAAAATAAGCACAAGTATGGTACAAAGTTGAAAACACAGGGTGAATAACTGCTAGCCTCGACCTTCCGGGAGAAAAGCCGGGGCAACTAGGCAGAGAGTCCGGCCGGTCCGGAAACGGTCCGACGCTTCAAATAGCGTCTACAACGTCGTTCCAGTACTGTCACTGCACTACACGCCTGCACCTCTGCTTTTACCACAGATTCAAGTTCTGACTTAACGAGGACGCGTGCTTGATTACTATCCTATCAAATTCTGGTGCAGCCCAATCCTTGCGAAGTGGCCTGCTTGACTGCTGCTAATTTCCCATGTCAGATGATGCCGTTATATAACTTTGCGCCCAGTTCACACGTTCACACGTTCCGACGTCACATCGACCATCCGACAACGCCATTTACCAATCCAAGTTCTATCCGAGGTTCTATCGATGTGAATGATAGATGATACCTGGAGCGCGCACGAGCACCAGATCCAATACGGCTCGTGACACAGCCAATTACATCACGCTTTGCCTTGCGACGGCTCTGTGCAGGCCCTTTTAAAGCTATGAAGTGTGGGTTGACCTATCGCACAGCACTCTCATAACATAGTAACCATGGACCTTCCTGTACTACCACCACCGCCGAATGAGGTGGCCTCAGATGAGACTTTACACTTCGACTACCCTGGAGCGGATATCGTTCTTCGCTCGTTCGACTCCCACAAATTCCACGTTCCCAAGCTTTACATCGTCAATAGCTCCCCGGTTCTTCGAAAGCGCATAGAAAACATTCCAACCACTTCCGACGTCCCAAACGGTGAACTTGAAGAACCAGAGCCGCTTCCGATAGTTGAACTAACGGAAAGCAAGGCGACCCTTTACAGCCTGCTCACCTTCATCTTTCCCGTCCTTCCCATCCTTCCATCCACCCCCGAGAAAATAATGGAACTACTAGGAGTGGCTCAGAAGTATCAAATGGACTCAATTATGAGCTATATCCGAGGCATCATCGCTCGAAAGGATCCTCCATTCATCCGCCCAGAGACGGCATTCCACATTTATTTCCTTGCACAAGAGCACCAACTTCATGAAGAGGCGCTTCAGGCTGCGCGATTTACATTGCGCCTGCCGATGGTTATCGAGGATTTGGGAGACAAGCTCGACTTCCCTGGCATGACAGGCATCTATCTCCACGAGCTTTGGAAGTACCACGAGCGGATTCGAACCGATCTCGGATCGGGTATTCTTGAGTTTAGAAACTCCGGGTTTCCAGCTCAAGACATGAATGGTCTGCGTTGTAACTACGCTAACTACAACCCTAACCTACGATGGCTTGATAATTACCTCGACTCCATAGCAGAAGCTCCTCATCTCACCGACATCATCGAATTCGAAAATGTATGGGAGCGCCACATCAAGGACTCTCGGAGTTATTCTCAAAGATGTTCATGTGTAGACATATCTAGCCAGCTCAGGCGCGCTTTCTGTGAGGCTCTGACAGCTGTTGTTCAAGAGACGACAGAAAAGGTTCGTCGAACTGCTGTGACCGGGCCTAACCGCGATAACTAATACGAGCACCCATAGGCAGATTTATCTCTCGCTCTCGTGAAGGAAGACCAGACCTCTGAAAACTCTGACCCTCCATCCGTGCCATTGTATTTGGCCATCCCCGATGCAGATCTTATACTTCGGTCGTCTGACCAAGTCAACTTCCGTGTCCATAAGTCATTGCTCGCCATGTCGTCACCATTCTTCAAACAACTGCTGTCTCTCCCCCAACCAATTGATGCCGAACTCGTATGCGACCTTCAAGTAGTCGAACTACCTGAGGACGCCAACCTGCTGAATAGCCTCGTCTCGTTGCTATATCCCATCCCTCCCGTCATACCAGGCTCATATGAAAAAGTGTTCGCCTTACTCTCCGCCTGCCAGAAATACGACATGGAATATATTCTATCTTATATCCGCACCGAGATCCAACGCGGAACGTTTCCTGCGCCAGTTGCGGCTGAAGCATTCAGTGCATATGCCAGGGCGAGCAGCTTGCGGCTGATTCCAGAAATGGAGAATGCGGCTAAACTCACCGTGGGTCAATCGATGACATTTGAATCCCTGGGAGAAGGGTTGCGGCAGTTCAAAGGATCAGGACTGTGCGAGCTAGTTCGCTATCGTGCAGCGAAAAGTTAGTTTACAACGCGGACATTAACATATTCAATGTGACGCACCTCTCTAAGAATAAGGTACAGTACGATACCTTTCTATATTTTGCGGAATGGCTCTTCGGGCCGTAGGCTTCATGCATTTAGGATACAGATGACTTGAATATACATCCTCCAACTTGAATTAGCCTAGTTTGATTATCGTCGATTCAAGTTTGGCCAAAGCCCTGTGCTGCAAGCACGAAACGAAGAACACCTTCGACCGAAGCAGCAGTGCAGAAGAGAAAAAACGACACGCCTGAGCACAGGGTTGCACCAATCCAGCGACTCGGAAGAACGAGCGAGCGTGAGCCTGAGTGAGTCAGAAAATCAGGGCCATTTCCCATCGTTCAGATCTCCCAGAGAACGCGTCTTCTGCTGCGGGCTAGTTCTTGCGCAGTTTCTTATTCCCGTGACACCTTTAGTTGGCCAAGACCTTGGGCATCTGCTGCGCGCGAGCGTGAGCGCCGGATCTGACACGGCTCCCAGACTCCCAGTGGAGGTTTTGTACTAGGAGCGCAGCTAACGCGCCGCAGCGCAACAAGTACGAAATTAGTACAAAGTCGAAAATACAGGGTGAATAACTACTAGCCTCGGCCCATCGGGAGAAAAGCTGGGGCAGCTAGCCCTTAAAACCAAGAAGAGTCCAGCCGGTCCGGAAACGGTCCGATGCTTGTAGCCGCCTGCAACTCGCCTGCACCTCTGCTTTTACTACCACAGATTCAAGTTCTGACTTAACGGGGACCCGTAGTTGATCACAATCTTATCAAATTCTGGTGCAGCCCAATCCTTGCGAATTGGCCTACTTGACTGCTGCTAGTCTCCCATGTTAGATGATGCCGTCATATACCTTTACGCCCGGTTCACACGTTCACATGTTCCGACGTCACATCGACCATCCGACAACCCCATTTACCAATCCAAGTTCTATCCGAGGTTCTATCGATGTGAATGATGTATGAGACCTGGAGCGCGCACGAGTACTGGATCCAATACGCCTCGTGAGTTTTGACATTACTTCACCCCCTGCCTTGCGGCGGTGCTATGTAAACCCTATTAAAGCTACGCACTGTGGGTTGACATATTGCACAGTACTCTCATAACACCATACCCATGGACCCTCCTGTACTACCCCCGTCGCTGAATGATGTGGCCTCAGATGAGACTTTACACTTCGACTACCCTGGAGCGGATATTGTTCTTCGCTCGTTCGACTCCCACAAATTCCACGTTCCCAAGCTTTACATCGTCAATAGCTCCCCGGTTCTTCGAAAGCTCATAGAAAACATTCCAACTACTTCCGACGTCCCAACCACTTCCAACATCTTTAAAGATGAACTTGAAGGACCAGAGCCACTTCCGGTGATCAAACTACCGGAAAACGGAGCGACCCTTTACAGCCTCCTCACCCTCATATTCCCCGTCGTTCCCGTCGTTCCATCCACCCCAGAGAAAATAATGGAACTCCTCGGAGTGGCTCAGAAGTATCAAATGGACTCGGTCATGAGCCATATCCGAGGCATCGTCGCTCAAAAGGATCCTCCATTCATCCACCCAGAGACGGCATTCCACATTTATTTCCTTGCACAAGAGCACGGGCTTCATGAAGAGGCGCTTCGGGCTGCGCGAGTTACATTGCGCCTGCCGATGGTAATCGAAGATCTAGGAGACAAGCTCGACTTCCCTGGCGTAGCAGGTGCCTATCTCCACGAGCTTTGGAAGTACCACGAACGAGTTCGACCTGATCTTAGATCGAGAGTTCTCGAGTTTAAAAACTCCCGTTTACCAAGTTTTGAGACGAGTGGTTTGCGTTGCAACTACGCTCACTACAACCCCAGCCTACTAGGATGGCTTAACAATTACCTTGACTCTATGGCAGAAGCTCCTCATCTCATCGATCAGGTCGAATTCGAAAATGCATGGGCACGCCACATCAAGGACTCTCAGAGTTATTGTCAAAGATGTTCGTGTGTAGACATTTCTAGCCAGGTCAAGCGCGCTTTCTGTGAGGCTCTGACAGCTGTTGTTCATGAGGCGATAGAAAAGGTTCGTAGACCTGGTGACATTAGGCCTAACCGCGATAACTGATGAGGACACACTTAGGCGGATATGTCTCTCGCTCTCGTGAAGGAAGAGCCAGTCCCCGATCCATCATCCGTCCCATTGTCTTTGACTGTACCCGAAGCAAATATCATACTTCGGTCGTCTGACCAAGTCACCTTCCGCGTCCACAAGTCATTGCTCGCCATGTCGTCACCATTCTTCGAAGATCTGTTGTCTCTCCCCCAGCCACCCGATAGCGAACTTGTAGACGGCCTTCAAGTAGTCGAACTTCCCGAGGATGCCGACCTCCTGAACAGCCTCGTCTCGTTGCTTTATCCCATCTCTCCCGTCATTCCCAGCTCCTACGAGAAGGTGTTCGCCTTACTCGCTGCCTGCCAGAAATACGACATGGTAAGGATCCAGTCCAACATCCGCGCCGAGGTCCAACGCGGGACATTTCCTGCACCAGTTGCGTCTGAAGCGTTCAGTGCATATGCCAGGGCGAGCAACTTGCGTCTGATTCCAGAAATGGAGAACGCAGCTAAACTCACCGTGGGTCAACCGATGACATTCGAATCTCTTGGAGAAGGGTTGAGGCAATTCAATGGAACGGGGCTGTGCGAGCTCGTTCGCTATCGTGTGGCGAAAAAATAGTTTACAACGCGGACGCTAACATAATCAACCTCGCACACCTCTCTGAGGTACAGTACGGTACCTTTCTATATTTTGCGGAATGGCTCTTCAAGCCGTAGGCTTCACGCGTTTAGGATACAGTTCGGAGTGTACGCCACAGTGATTGTGTCAATTTGTATAAGGAAAACGTGGTGCATGTTATCTTCGCCGAGTTGAAAAACATTGTTTCGCGTTTCGTTGGTGACGGACTAGTCTTTGGGCGTTTGAGTTCGCAATGAGTTGCCAACGACAACCTTGCGTTGTTTATCTTATTCTCATCGTCTCTGGCACTTTTACTAGTCCCTCATATTGTCATATTAGTCCCGGAAAGGACTGGATCATTTTCAATTCTTGTCTTCTCTCATTTTGTCTTATACCCTCCTTCCGAGAAAGACGCTATCAAATCGTGGTGATATATAGAATTCTCATGACAATGAGGGAGTCAGCTAATAGCAGTGTACCGGCGTCGGATAAAGGTACAGCTGAGTTAGAGCAGAACATTAGAGTGTTTGACAAGAGGTATTCGACAGAGCCAGCGCCGACCCGAGGGCTTATTGTATTATCGGCGCCAAGCGAATCTTCACTTTCCCCACGACGATGATCAGACGAAATACAACCCCCAACTTGAACTAGCCTAGTGTGATCATGGTCGATTCAAGTTTCCCCAAAGCCTCTAGCTACAAGCACAAAATGGTGGACACCTTCGACGGAAGCAGCTTCGCATAGGAAGAAAAACGACAGAGTTGCACCAATTCAGCGAGGAATGAGCAAGCGAGAGCATGAGTCAGAAACCTCAGTACCATTTCTCATTGTTCTATTATCTTCTTTATTTATTAAAAAAACCAATTTGTATTCCATTGTTCTATTATCCGGTGAGAGTATTTACATGTAGCAATGAGAAAACCAACGCGAATACAAGTTTTCCGTCGCAGCGCCGGTTAACGTCACGTAGATGCCAGTGTGTGGGCACTGTAGCAGCGAGAGATCCGAGGAAAACTTCCGCTGAAAGCACCTAGCTGCACAAGGAGATTGCATGTATGCGCTTCCATACTTCGGGCTGACGTGGAGAGAAAGAAGAAACAATAGGCTGAAACTTGACGGACATGGGTTCAGGCTTATCCCTAGGATGATCACAGGGGAGGGTAGAATTCTGGGACCCTCGAAGGGTATCAGGTAGCGTGTAGTCGTTGGAAAATATGCCAGTGGCGAAGGAACACCGTGATAGCAAGACATTGAACAAAAAATCCAAGAGCAGCGCCGCGGACATCAACGAACGTGATATATCGCCAAGTGTTCAGCCGGTCCGAACGGACCTCGCGTTTGCTTCTGCTAGTTAGATGATGCCGTCATATACCGCTGTGCCTGGTTCACACGTTCCGACGTCACAATCGACCATCCGACAACCCCATTTACCAATCCAGGTTCTATCCAAGGTTCTATCGATGTGAATGATATATGAGACCTTGAGCGCGCGCGAACACCAGATCCAATACGGCTCGTAACACGGCCAATTACTTCACCCTCTGCCTTGCGGCTGCGCTGTGCAGGCCTTTTTAAAGCTACGCAGTGTGGGTTAGCATATCGCACAGTACTATCATAACACAATACCCATGGACCCTCCTGTACTACCCCCGCCGCCGAATGAGGTGGCCTCAGATGAGACTTTACACTTCGACTACCCTGGAGTGGATATCGTTCTTCGCTCGCTCGACTCCTATAAATTCCACGTTCCCAAGCTTTACATCGTCAATACCTCCCCGGTTCTTCGAAAGCTCATAGAAGACATTCCAACCACTTCCGACGTCCCAAACTGTGAACTTGAAGGACCAGAACCGCTTCCGGTAGTACAACTACCAGAAAGCAAGGTGACTCTTTACAACCTCCTCACCTTCATCTTCCCCGTCCTTCCCATCCTTCCATCCACCCCCGAGAAAATAATGGAACTACTAGGAGTGGCTCAGAAGTATCAAATGGACTGGGTCTTGAGCCATATCCGAGGCATCATCGCTCGAAAGGATCCTCCATTCATCCGCCCAGAGACGGCATTCCACATTTATTTCCTTGCACAAGAGCACGAACTTCATCAAGAGGCGCTCCAGGCTGCGCGAGTTACATTGCGCCTGCCGATGGTAATCGGGGATTTGGGAGACAAGCTCGACTTCCCTGGCAATACAGGCGTCTATCTCCACGAGCTTTGGATGTACCACGAGCGGGTTCGAACCGAACTCGGATCGGGTATTCTTGAGTTTAGAAACTCCGGTTTACGAGCTCAAGACATGAATGTTCTGCGTTGTAACTACGCTAACAGCTACTCTCGCCTACGATGGCTTGATAATTACCTCGACTCCATAGCGGGAGCTCCTCATCTCATCGACCTCATCGAATTCGAAAATGTGTGAGAGCGCCACATCAAGGAATCTCGGGGTATTATTCAAAGATGTTCATGTGTAGACATATCTAGCCAGCTCAGGCGTGCCTTCTGTCAGGCTGTGACCGCTGTTTTTCATGAGACGATAGAAAAAGTTCGTAGAGCTGCAGTGACCGGGCCTAACCGCGATAACTAATACGAGCACCCATAGGCAGATTTATCTCTCTCTCTCGTGAAGGAAGAGCCAACCCCCGAAAATTCCGATCCATCATTCGTCCCATTGTATTTGGACATCCCCGATGCGGATCTTATACTTCGGTCGTCTGACCAAGTCACTTTCCGTGTCCATAAGTCATTGCTCGCCATGTCGTCACCATTCTTCAAACAACTGCTGTCTCTCCCCCAACCACTTGATTCCGAACACGGCATTCAAGCAGTCGAATTCCCCGAGAACGCCGACCTACTGAATAGCCTCGTCTCGTTGCTTTATCCCATTCCTCCGGCCATACCAGGCTCATATGAAGGCGTTCGCCTTGCTCTCCGCCTGCCAGAAATATGACATGGACTCGATTCAATCCTATATCCGTGTCGAGATCCAACGCGGAGCATTTCCTGTGCCAGTTGCGGCTGAAGCGTTCAGTGCATATGCCAGGGCGAGCAGCTTGCGGCTGATTCCAGAAATGGAGAACGCGGCTAAACTCACCGTGGGTCAACCGATGACATTTGAATCCCTGGGAGAAGGGTTGCGGCAATTCAAAGGATCAGGACTGTGCGAGCTTGTTCGCTATCGTGTTGCAAAAAATAGTTCAAACAGCTGGCGCTAACACATTAAACACCTCTATCGTCTCGGTCGTGGTCTCAGTAAGGTACGACTTTCTAGATCTTGGGGAACAGCACTTTGTGCCGTGGGCTCAGTCACACGTTGGTTCGAGAACGGAGTGTGTACGCTAATGTAATTGTGTTGATTTTTTCAAGGAAACAGTGGTGCATTTCATCGTCGTCGTGTTGGAAAAAAATATCGTTCGCGTTTCGTTAGTGATGGACAAGTCGTTGAGCGCTTGAGATCTTAATAAGCGGCCAACGACAAACTTGCATACTAGTCACGTTACTAGCACCACATACCGTCTTCGTGGCCCCGGAGAAGACTGGACCATTTTGAATTACAGTCTTTTCTGTTTTTTTCTCACCCGAAAAGGCGCTAGTATCAAATCGCGGTGCTATTTAGAATTCTCAATACAATGAAGGAGTCACCTGATGCTAGTGTACTGGCGTCGGATAAAAGGACACCTGAGTTCGGGCAATACATCAGAGCGCTTCTCGAGAGGTATTCGACGTGGCCAGCGCAGACCAGAAGGCATATCGTGATATTGGCGAGCAAATCTTTATTTGCCAATGACGATGATCAGACGACTCGGATCCACATCCTCCAACTTGAACTAGCCTAGTTCTATCATCGCCGATTCAAGTTTCGCCAAAGCCCTGGGCCACAAGCACGAAATAAAGGACACCTTCGACCGAAGCAGCAGTGCCGAAGAAAAAAAACGGCACCAGTCCAGCGACTCGGATTAACGAGTGAGCGTGAGACTGCGTGAGTCAGAACCCCAGGGAAATTTCCCATTGTTCTGATCTCCCAGTGAAGGCGTGTTCACGTAGCAAAGAAAGGTAACAATCAATGCGACGAGAGACAAGCTTTCCGAAGGAATGCTGGTCAACGTTCGAGTCACGCAGATGCCACCGTGTAGACACCTTAGCAGTGAGTGGTCAGAGGAAGACTCCCTCTGAAAGCGCATAGATGCGCAAGGATACCGTATGTATGTGCTTCCATGCATCAGACTGACGTGCAGAAGAGGAGGAGACAATAGGCTGAAAACTTGAATTTGACGGACGTGGGGTTCAGGCTTATCCCGAGGATGATCACGGGGGTAGGTAGCGTGTAGTGGCGGAAAAATCTGCCAGTGGTCTGACAGTGGCGAAGGAACACCGCGATAATAAGACTCCGAACGAGGAATCCAAGAGCAGGACAGGGCCGGGACATCCGCGTCAAACCGTGACGCTAAGGGTATAGCCGGTCCGAACGGTCCGACGCTTTCAGCTAGCCGCGCTGCGAGTTCTGACTGCAAGTTAATAACTTGAAGGACGTCTTGATTACTATCTTATCAACTTCTGCTGCGGGCTAGTTCTTGCGCAGTTGCTTATTCCCATGAGACCTTTAAGTTGGGAAAGACCTTGGGCATCTGCTGCGCACGAGCGTGAGCGCCGGATCTGACACGGGCCACACGGCTCGTGAACGCGTGATGAACACTAACCTCAGTCCGAGTCCTCTGCCGGGCCTGCGGCGGGGTTGCAATATGCAGACACTTTTAAAAGCTACGCTGCGAAGTTTTATTTATCGCACAGTAATACTAAAGCCATGCCCATGGACCCTCCTGTACTACCCTCGCCGGTGAAGGAGGTGGCCTCAGATGAGACTTTACACTTCGACTACCCCGGAGCGGATACCGTTCTTCGCTCCTCTGACTCCCATAATTTTCATGTGCCAAAGATTTACATCGTCAATAGCTCCCCCGTACTTCGAGAGCTCGTAATACAGAGCGTTTCAAACTCTTCTGATGCCCCCAGCGGCGAAGAACAGGAGCCGCTTCCGGTAGTCAAACTACCAGAAAGCGGGCTGACCCTTCACAGCCTCCTTACTCTCATCTTCCCCGTCGCTCCCATCCTTCCATCTACTCCCGAGAAGATAATGGAACTCCTAGGAGCGGCTCAGAAGTATCAATTGGGCTCAGTTTCGAGTCATATCCGAGGTATCATCGGCGCCAGAAAGGATCCTCCATTCGTTCTCCCAGAGACAGCAATCCGCATCTACTTTCTTGCACAACAGCACCAACTTCATCAAGAGGCGCTTCAGGCTGCGCAAGTTACGTTGCAACTCTCGATGACCATCGAGGATTTGGGAGACAAACTCGACTTTCCTGGCATGACAGGCGCCTATCTTTACGAGCTTTGGAAGTATCACGAGCGAGTTCGGACTGATCTCAAATCAAGTATTCTTGAGTTTAGAAACTCTGGTTTACCAGACGACGTGAAACAGCTGCGTTGTCAAATTCTTGACGATTTCATTTTCGACGTATCTCCTCCGCGATGGCTTGATGAGTACATCGAGTCCATTGCAGAAGCTCCTCATCTCTGGGATCCTACCGGATTCGAAAATGAATGGGCGCGCCACGTCAAGGAGATCGCGTCTCTGTATTCTCAAACATGCTCATGTGCGGACATATTCACCCAGCTCAGACGCACAGTCTGTGAGGCCCTATCAGCTCTTATTCATAAGACGAGAGAAAAGGTTCGTACTAGAGCAGGTGTCACGTGACTGGGCTTTATCACAATGACTAATCCGAAACGTACAGGCAGATTCGAGTCTGGCACTCGTGAAGGAAGAGCCAATCCCCGAAAAATTGGGTCCATCATTCGTCCCATTGAGTTTGAACGTACCTGAAGCAAATATCGTACTTCGGTCTTCCGATCAAGTCTGCTTCCGTGTCCATAAGTCATTGCTTTCCATGTCGTCACCATTATTCGAAGATCTCTCGTCTCTTCCCCAGCCACCCGACGGTGAACTTGTTGATGGCCTTCCTGTAGTCCAATTGTCCGAGGATGCGGTCCTTTTGAATAGCCTCGTTTCCTTTCTTTACCCCATTCGCCGCGTCGGACCTGGCCCGTATGAAAGGGTGTTTGCCTTGCTCTCCGCCTGCCAGAAGTACGACATGGCATCGATTCAATCCTATATCCGTGACGAAATGAAACGTGGAACATTTCCTGGGCCAGTCAAGGCTAAAGCCTTCAAAACGTATGCTATCGCAAACAGCTTTGGGCTCATTCCAGAAATGGAGGCTGCGGCTCGTCTCACCCTTAGTCAACCAATGTCATTCGAATCGCTCGGAGAAGCGTTGCGGTTATTCAAAGGACCAGCCCTCTGGGAACTTGTTCGCTACCGTGCGGCGAGTAATGGTTCAAGGAATCGGAGTCAAGGTTTCACACGCGGGCTCGCCGGACGCGGACGAGGACGCGGACGCGGAGGTCGAGGCATCTCGTAAGGCACAGTATGTATTGTACAGGTGAGTTGCACAGTAGGCCTGGGGCTTATGTTCTTTCAGGCGATTTCTGAAACATCTCAGATTTGGGATGAAGTACTGGATGTACGCAGCAGTGATTGTGTCTCTTTGTGTAAGGAGATCGGAGTACATGTTGTCTACCACCAAATGGTAGCACTCTTAATGCGATTCTATCAGATCCTTTGAGTGGGTTCTGATTGCACGGTAGCTTTTCGGCGAGGTACGTTTTCACTGCACAAATAGGATTAGCAGCACTTCTCGCGAGTGAGCACAAGTTGCGCCCGTACTTATGTGGCGCGTCGACTAGCTATGCGAGAGGCTCGTGAGAAGCCGGCGTCTGCTCATGTTCCTCAGCTGCGTCGAGTCTGGACTCGGAAGGAAGAGCGAACTGCATTCTTGATTGTGGCATCACGTCCTGTGACCGATAACTCGATAACTTACCGATAATGTTTGTTTACGTTCCGGTATTCTCCGGATACCTCCTTACACGTCCGTCACGGTCTCAGCCTCTCCGAGTCCAACCACTCTTCTTGAGGCCCAAGCCTTGATCCTGATGATCACGAGAGAGAGCGACAGACGCGACAGGGACGATGAGCATGCACCACCTGTGCCATATTGACAGGAACTGCAGAGCCTGCACTAACCTTGCTATCATCATGTTGTAGCTGTCTTTGGTCTGTTCGGGAGGATTCACTTCTCGTTCAGTAGCAGCTTACAATAAATCATAGTATGTAGAAATTTTTTTAGTTTCAGGGTTATTCCTGCAGAGCAGTGAACCGGTCGTGAAACGGTTCATAGTTAATGAAGCTAGCTTAGGCGCCTGAGTCTTGGGACTGGGACTCTTGGCCTGAGTTGTTTTCCTCCGCCTGTCCGTCCCACCCTTCGCTTTACACTTTGTTTTTTGAAAAATATTCTCCGCAGAAGATAAGATAGCACCTGATAGCTTAATGCCCTGCGGCGTGCCACGACTCGAAGGGTATTACTGGATGGGTGTGGTGACAATCACACGGAACGATGGGCAGCTATACAACCCAAGCAAGTACTAGCCTTCCTTGAGTTAGTCACGCGTCACGGGCGGAAAGAGTACACATTAATACAAAAGGTATGATACAGCAACCAGGAAGAACAAACCATACATATATACAACTACGATCCAACCTGGCGAGTATCCAACTAAGCCTCGACAACGACCTGAGGCTGCACACCTGTAGCACTGGTGCAGCAACAGCAGGAGCTGCACCATGGCCACGTCTCAGCCGATCCAAAGCACGCAGCCAGGCCGCTGGTACGCAATCGTCTTGCCTTTCTCTTCCCCGTATTGTGCACACCTCTTGCACGATCCCATCAGGACTCCACCCTTCTCCCTCTACCGCCACCGCCGCCCGCCCCTTCTTGGCAGCTTGCGAGCGCAGTAGGGAGATCTGCCGCATGCTTGCGGCGCACTTCTTCTCATCGCACTGCACGCCCCCAAGGTAGACCCATGCCCAGAGTCCCGATAACATGCCGAGACGCGCGGGGTCGACGTGCTGTACGCGGAGCTCGTACTCGAGCTCGAGTGGGCGGATGAGGCCGTGGGTCGCGACGCGCTCACGGATCATGATGTGCGGCTGCTATTTTTCTCTTGGGAATCCTGGCTTAGCCTGTGCGGGTTTAATGAGTCGGGGTGAAGAGGGGGGAAGAAAGACGGTTACCCATCCTTAGTGATACATAACTGGACCTCTAGCCAGGACATCGTCGTCCGGGTGGGCCACATCAGAAGTGCCCCTCAAACAGCGTGAAAAAGCGAGCTTCCTCGTCGGAAAGATGGTGTCATGCGCGAGAAACTTGTCGGTCTTGTTGGTGAACTCGGCGGAGCTACTGTTGGCGGATCCGTCCTCTTCCGTGGCTGGCGAAAGCGCCAGAGTGGGGGAACTGTCTTCCCAGGTGTGAGGTCGGACGTCTGCAACGGTTTGCACTTCTGCAATGCAACAGTGGGTGGCATGTTCGAAACGTGCTCATGGCGCGGTAGCAGTATTTCGCTGGGTTAGTCGCCGTGAACGTCGTCAGGAAGACTCGGGTGGCGCCCACGCTGATCAAGACCAAGAACCGTTATATAAACAAAAGAAAGAAGGTTGTCAGAGTGCGTGAAGCGGAGAGTGCCGTCGGAGATCTGGAGGTGGACTTCAAGTTGCTGAATGACGTCGTCGGGCGGAAAGGCCAGAGCGTGCTAGGCTTGTACATCGCGAGTCCTGTCGCAGTGACGATATCCTGCCACCAAGGTCTCAGTCAACAGCGGGAGATCAGGGGGAGGGGTATCGTACCGTGTCTGTGTTGAGGAAGATCATTGAAAAGGAGTGGTGTAAATCGCACCAAGGGGAGATGGGCACGCCACCCGCAAGTGGTGGCAGACCAGAGTCGCGGACGACCGAGGGCGAGCCCGCTTCCAGCCGACTCGCTGCTCTGTGGCTGGGTTTGGCGGGGCGTTGCCCAGCTTTTGGTGGTGGCTCGATGAGGAAGAGGTCTGGAGGTTGTACATCAGTCATATGTGAAAGATTTCGAAGGCAGGGGTTTCAAAGGTTAGATAACGTGCCTCCTCATTTTCCCGCAGTATCGCAGGCGCTCTGCAAGATGAAGGTCTTGCCAACCTCTTCACGTACTATAATGAGGACTCGGAACTTGATATTTGGGCAGTCGGCAGTTGCGGGAAGTGACAGAGCTTATCTTTCCAACCCACTCGCCTTCCTTTTTGGGTATCCCGGGGCCCGGGGCTCGGGCCGTTTTTTTGTCTACCGCCATCACTCTGCGCTATCTGTACCGCAGGTTTCACGGACACAAGTTCTGACTTCAATTAACGAGGACGTCTTGATTACTATCTTATCAACTTCTGCTGCGGGCTAATTCTTGCGCAGTGGCTCATTCCCATCAGACCTTTAAGTTGGGCAACACCTTGGGCATCTGCTGCGGGCGAACGCCGGATCCAACACGGCTCGTGACACTAACTTCAATCCTCTGGCCTGCGGCGGGGCTGCACTATGCATGCACTTTTAAAGCCACGCTGCGTGGTCTGACTTGTAGCACAGTACTGCTAACGCTGCGCCCATGGACCCTCCTGTAACACCCCCGACACCGGTGGCCTCAGATGCTAGTGAGACTTTACACTTCGATTACCCTGGAGCGGATATCGTTCTTCGCTCTTTCGACTCCCATGATTTCCGCGTTCTCAAACTGTACATTGTCAATAGTTCCCCCGTACTTCAAGAGCTCATACTACGGAGCGTTCCAAACACCCCTGACCGGCCCAGCGGTGAAGAACAAGAACCGCTTCCGATAGTCAAACTACCAGAAAGCGGAGTGACCCTTTACAGCCTCCTCACTCTCATTTTCCCCGTCGCACCCATCCTCCCTTCCACCTCCGAGAAGATAATGGAACTTCTAGGAGTGGCTCAGAAGTATCAAATGAGCTCCGTTTTGAGTCATATCCGAGGTATCATCGGAGCCAGAAAGGATCCCCCATTCATTCGCCCAGAGACAGCGATCCACATTTATTTCCTTGCACAACAGCACCAACTTCATCAAGAGGCGCTTCAGGCTGCGCAAGTTACGTTGCAACTCTCGATGACCGTCGAGGATTTGGGAGACAAGCTCGACTTTCCTGGCATGACAGGCGCCTATCTCTATGAACTTTGGAAGTACCACGAGCGAGTTCGGACTGATCTCAAATCAAGTATTCTTGAGTTTAGAAACTCTGGTTTACCAGATGACGCGAAACGCCTGCGTTGTCAAATTCTCAACAAATTTATTTTCGACTCTCCTCCGCAATGGCTTGTCAAATACATCGACTCCATTGCAGAAGCTCCTCATCTCTGCGGATTCGAAAATGAATGGGCGCGCCACGTCAAGAAAACCGCGGCTCTTTATTCTCATGCATGCTCATGTGCGGACATATCCAGCCAGCTCAGACGCGCCGTCCGGGAGGCTCTCTCAGCTGTTATTGATAAGGCGATAAAAAAGGTTCGTAGCGCTGGCGTGACGCGACTGGGGCTTCATCGGAATAACTAACCCAAAACTCACAGGCAGATTCGACTCTGGCGCTCGTGAAGGAAGAGCCAACCTCCGTAAAGTCGGATCCATCACTCGTCCCATTGAGTTTGAACGTACCTGAAGCAAATATCATACTTCGGTCCACCGACCAAGTTTGCTTCCGTGTCCATCAGTCATTGCTTGCCATGTCGTCACCATTATTCGAAGATCTTTTGTCTCTCCCCCAGCCGCTCGATGGCGAACTTGTTGATGGCCTTCCTGTAGTCCAATTGTCCGAGGATGCGGTCCTTTTGAATAGCCTCGTTTCGTTTCTTTACCCCGTTCGCCGCGTCGGACCTGGCTCGTATGAAAAGGTGTTCGCCTTGCTCTCCGCCTGCCAGAAGTACGACATGGTTTCAATTCAATCCTATATCCGTGACGAAATGAAACGTGGAACATTTCCTGGGCCAGCCAAGGCTCAAGCCTTCAGTACATATGCTATCGCGAACAGCTTTGGGCTCATTCCAGAAATGTACGCTGCGGCTCGTCTCACTCTGTATCAACCAATGACATTCGCATCGCTTGGAGAAGAGTTGCGGTTATTCAAAGGACCTGCCCTGTGCGAACTTGTTCGCTATCGTGTAGCGAGTGATAGTTCAATTGATTGGGCTCGAGATTCAAGCGATTCAGGTCAAGGTTCAAGTGATTGGGGCCTAGGATCAAATAATTGGGATGTAGTTTCAGGTGGTTGGGGTGTAGCTTCAAGTGATTGGGATCAAGGTTCCAGTGATTGGAGTCAAGGTTCAAGCTCAACACGCGGATTCGCCGGACTCAGGCGCGGACGCGGACGCAGAGGTCGAGGTATCTTGTAAGGTACAGTAAGGGCAGTAAGGTGAGTCATACAGTAAGCCCAGGACGTAGGACCTTTCCGGTGATTTCTGAATCATGGACTCAGATTGGGTTTGCAGAATATCGTATATACGCAGCGGTGATTGTTTCGATTTGTGTAACGGGATCGTGGTACATGTTGTCTACAACTGAATGTTAGCACTCGTAAAGCGATTCTTATGCGGTTTCTGATTTCCCCTTAGATGCACTGTAGCTGTTCGGCGAGGTACGTTTTCACTGACCAAATGGCATTAACAGCGAGCACATAGCGTCCGTTTTTCCGTGACGCGTTGACTAACTATGTGAGAAGTCCGTGAGGAGCCGGCGCCTGCTCATGTTCCTCGGTTGCGTTGAGTTCTGAAATGAAGGGCGTGAACTGCATTCTTGAGTGTAGCATCGCCGTGACGTCCGGTCCGTCTCAGCCTCTCGGCCCTCTCCAAACACTCTTCTTGAGACCCAAAGCCTTGATCCCGACGATCACGAGAAAGAGTGATGAATATGCACCATCTGCAACCTATTGACAGGGACCGCAGAGCACTAACCTTGTTGTGATGCCCGTGCACCATATTTTAGCTGTCTGAACATGTAGGGTTTATATATTCGAGCTGAGAGCGGGGAGCAAAGTGTTGGCTCGTAATATACATTGTACTGTCATGTGACCTATCGGTAATTGCCGATATCTCTTCGGACTTATTTTGGCTGCGTTTGTTTTCGGTCTTTTCAGGAGGATTCACTTCTCATTCAGAAGCAGCTTTCAGCAAATCGGAGAAGGATAGCGTGTATGAATGTATTTTCAGGCAAGTTTTCAGGAGTTGTTCCAGCAGAACAGTGAACCAGCTGTGAAACGGTTCATAGCTAGACAAACCTAGCTTTGGCGCCTGACTCAGAGTTCGGTTTTCCTCCGCTTGCCCGTCCCGCCCTTCGCTTTATATTGTTTTTTCTTTGAAAACGATTCTCTACAGAAGAGTGGGTAGTACCTGATAACTTGACGCCCTGCGGTGTGCCGAGACCCGAAGGGTATTTCTGGACGGGTGTGGCGACCATCATACGGAATGGTGTGCAGCTCCTCGGAGGAGCTGCACACCATTCCGTATGATGGTCAACCTAAGCAAGTACCAGCCTTCCTTGAGTTAGTAGTCACGGGAAGAAAGAGCACAAATTAATACAATTGAAGGGGTATGATACAACAACGGGCGAGAACAAACGATATGCAACTATAATCCAAACTAGAGAGTGCGCAACTAAGCCTCGACAGCGATCTGAGGCTTGAGGCTGCACACCAATAGCGGTGGCGGTATTAGTAACAGGCAGGAAAGCACCATCAGGGCTATGACTCAGCCACCTCCAAAGCTCGCAGCCATGCCAACGGTACGCAACCTTCTTGACTTTCTCTTCCTCGAATTGCGCGCGCCTCTTGCGCGATCACCTCAAAGAGACCGAGACTCCACCCTGCTCCTTCTACCTCAACCGCCACCTCTGCCACTCGCCCCGTATCGGTGGCTTGCGAGTGTAGCAGGGCTATCGCGTGCTCACGCATCCGTACAATCTGCCGCATCGTACTTCTTCTCGTTTCGCTGCACGCCCGCGGATGGACCCGTGTTCCAGCGCGGCGAGAAGTCGCGGAAGTACGCGTGGTCGATATGCACCGCGGATAGTTCGGGCTCGGTTCGAGTGAGAGGATGGTGCGGCTGGCGTCTTACTCTGGGGACTCTGGCTTCGCCTGTGCGGGTTTAATGGGATGCAATGAAGAGGAGGGATGTAAGATGATATCCATCCTCCGTGATACACAACTGGATCTCCAGCCAGGACGTCGTCCTCGGCGTGGGCCACACGAGAGGTGCGAACATAGAGTGCTTCCTCGTCGGAAGGATGGTGTCATGCCCGAGAAACGTGTTGATCTTGTCGTCGGTGTGCTCGGTGGAGCTGCGTCGGCGGATCATCTTCCACCACCATGGGTGTGAGGTCTGGCATTTGAATTGATTTGTGCTTTTGTAATGAGGCACCGGGGTGGATGGTCGTGATGTGCTTAATGAATGTCGCGATAGCATTATTTCACAGGCCTAGTAGTGATGAACGACATCGGATCATTGAGCGGCATCTAACGACGTAAAGACCAAGAAATATTGAGTAAACGAGTGCATACCGTTGTAAACTTGAAGGTGGACCATCGTTGGCTTCATCCTGCTTTCGATCCCTTCAAACGCCGGGTACAGCTTCTACACAGCATCCCGATACGGAATCCTTCTCCGGATTGTGTGCCCTAACACAAACTATAGATTCAATCGCCTTTGCCACTTTACACGGACGGCGAAGACTCGCCTAAACACGATCTCATCCCTGAGCACCTCCCGATCCCTCGAAACCACAAAGAGTGGCGGGAGCCCGCCAGATAGGCCAGCGCGGGGCTGGCAAGCGGATGTGTTAGTAGACCATTGGTCGTATACAGTTGTATCTGGTGCCAAATCTCCAAAGGCACGCCGCCCGTCTCCAGTCTTCAGAACCATGGGTTTCATAATCGTCCGGCCAGGTGAATGGCGTCTCCGCTCGCATTTTCTGCATCATTGTCCAGCGGTACGACGGCTGCGTCGCAGAGCAGATCGTGGACCTGCTGATTGACGTTGTGGAGCGGGGGCGACCAGAGGGGTTGAGCTTGTAAATCGTGAGTCCTGCCGCGGGGACTATGTCGTGCGCCAGCAAGCGTTCACTCGACAGCGGGAGGGTTATCGTACTGGTGTCCGTATAAAGGAAGATGCTCGGAAACGGCGGGGCGGTGCAAATCTCACCAAGGTAGATGAGCACGCCACACGTGGGTGGTGGCAGACCAGAGTCGCGGATGACCGAGGCCCGCCCCGGCAGAGTTGCTGCCGACCATGATGTGGCTGGGTTTAACGCAACATCTGGTGGCGGTTCAATGAGGAAGAGGTCTGGAGGTTGTACACATATGTGAGAGGCTTCGAAGGGTACACATATGACGTCAGAAGGTCTTGAGGTGCAACTTGAAGACGATAGTTCGGCGCTACAGCGTAGCTCTTGTCAGCATCCAGACGTGCGGGCGCATGCATACCTAACCATCTCACCAAACACGCGTCCGTGCATCTTGCTCGCATAAGGTAGCCGCCACGAAGAACCCGCACCCCCCTGAAACTTCAGTCAAACCTCAGTCAGATCAAAATATTAAATAAATAAATAAAGCAAAAAAGAGATATGCAGTCTTAAGTGCTACATTTTTGCATTCTTTGCAACCTGCCGACATCTTATATTATCTATTGCTAGCTACTGACATATTTAAGAACTAACACGGAGAGCAAAGAAGTGGCCCACAAAGACTAGGAAGTTGCCGTACCGCATCTTACTTGTGGAGAGGTGTGTTACAGTACATTGAATTTGACAGTGTCTGTGTTGTGAACTAATTTTTCGATACACGATAGCGAACGAGATCGCATAGTACCGATCCATTGAATTGCCTCAACCCTTCTCCCAGGGATTCAAATGTCATCGGTTGACCAACGGTGAGTTTAGCCGCGTTCTCCATTTCTGGGATGAGCCGCAAGTTGCTTGCTCTGGCATATGCACTGAACGCTTCAGCCGCGACAGGCGCAGGAAAAGCTCCACGTTGTATCTCAAGGCGAATATAGGATTGAATCAAAACCATGTCGTATTTCTGGCAGGCGGACAGTAAGGCGAACACCTTTTCATACGAGCTAGGAATGACGGTTGGGATGGGATAATGCAACGAGATGAGGCTGTTCAGGAGGTCGGCGTCCTCTGGAAGCTCGACTACTGGAAGGCCGTCTACAAGTTCGGCATCAAGTGGTTGGGGGAGAGACAGTAGTTGTTCGAAGAATGGTGATGACATGGCGAGCACTGACTTGTGGACACGGAAGGTGACTTGGTCAGAAGACCGAAGTATGATATTTGCTTCGGGTACGACCAAGGACAATGGAACGAATGATGTATCCGAACTTTGGGGGGTTGACTCTTCCTTCACGAGAGTCAGAGAAGAATCTGCCTGTGGGTGTTCATATTAGTTATCGCGATTGAGCCTAGTCACTGCAGCTGTACGAACCTTTTCTATCGTTTCATGAACAACAGCTGTCAGAGCCTCCCAGAAAGCACGTCTAAGCTGGCTGGACATGTCCAAACATGTACATATGTGAGAGTAAGAGGTCTTGCAGTCCTTGATGTGGCATGCCCATCTATTTTCGAATTCAATGAGGTCGATGAGATGAGGAGCTACCGCTATGGAGTCGAGGTAATTATCAAGCCATCGTAGGCGAGAGTAGCTGTTAGCGTAGTTACAACGCAGACCGCTCATGTGATGAGCTAGTAAACCGGAGTTTCTAGACTCAAGAACACTGGGATGTGAGATCAGTTCGAACTCGCTTGTGGAACTTCCAAAGCTCGTGGAGATAGACGCCTGTCATGCCAGGGAAGTCGAGCTTGTCTCCCAAATCCTCGATGACCATCGGCAGGCGTAATGTAACTCGCGCAGCCTGGAGCGCCTCTTCATGAAGTTCGTGCTCTTGTGCAAGGAAATACATGCAGAATGCCGTCTCTGGGCGGATGAATGGAGGATCCTTTCGAGCGATGATGTCTCGGATATGGCTCAAGGCCCAGTCCATTTCATACTTCTGAGCCACTCCTAGGAGTTCCATTATTTCCTTGGGGTTGAAAGGAAGGATGGGAAGGACGGGGAATATGAGGGTGAGGAGGCTGTAAAGGATCACCTTGCTTTCCGGTAGTTGAATTACCGAAAGCGGCTCCGGTCCTTCAAGTTCACCGTTAGGGATGTTGGAAGTGGATGGAACGCTTTCTATGAGCTTTCGAAGAACTGAGGAACTATTGGAGATGTAAAGCTTGGGAACGCGGAAATTGTGGGAGTCGCGCGAGCGAAGAACGATATCCGCTCCAGGGTAGTCGAAGTGTAAAGTCTCATCTGAGGCCACCTCATTCGGCGGCGAGGGTAGAACAGGAGAGTCCATGGGTAAGGTAACTTAGTACTGTGCGATATGCCAACCAACACGGCGCAGCTTTAAAAGTGGCCGCACAACGCCGGCGCAAGGCAGAGGATGAAGTAATGGCATGATGTCACTTGCCGTGTTGGATCATCCCTATCCCAGATTGCAAAGGCATAGCCTGTCTTGCTTCGGTGCTCTCTGAACTCTGGCAGCCTGAGGGTCATAGTTGGTTTTTTTGATGACACGTGGCACGTTTCCGAAGGACAATTCTTGCGAAGGAAAAGATGAACGAGAGCGCTCCTTCCTCACTGCAGCTTTGATCAGCCAACGTCACGAGGACGCGCGCTTAATCCTATCAAACTTCTTCTGCGGCTCAAATCCTTGCGCAGTGACTCCGTCGACTGTAGGTAATTCTTATCTTAAGTTAAGTTATATACACTACCTGCTGCGGGTACACACATTCACATATGGAAAGCAAGAGTGAGCAGCTTCATTTTTCATATTCGAGATTTTGGCTAAGCTAAGCGATATTTTGGCTAAGCTAAGCGAGATCCGGCGCCGGATATCTGGTATCCCAAATCCGACTCCGATTTCAAATTATGTAATTCGTCCCTGGGACCATCGTCCTGGGACCTTCGACATACAGACACATTCAAGCTGTGCTCGTTGTCGTCAACAGCGAGCACGCTGCCAAAAATTTCCAATATATTTTCAAACTAAATTAGCACAAACAAAAAGTTTACAATTTATTTCTTAATAATATTAAATTACAATAATAAATACTACAAATCCAAGCTGGGAGACTGATGGCGCGATGCCGAATGTGAGGGGGGGGAGGAGAGAAGGCGAGGGAGAAGGTGAGGGAGAAGGCGAGGGAGAGGCAAGGGAGAGGCGGAGGGAGAGGGAGAGGGAGAGGCAAGGGTGGGAGAGAGGGAGGGGGCGGAGAGGGGGCGGGGGCGAGAGAGCGATAGAGGGAGAGGGCGGGAGAACGGAAGAACGAGAGGCGGGAGAGAGAGCGAGAGCGAGAGAGGTCGAGGGCGATTCAGAGAGAGGGCGGGAGAGGGACAGGCGGGAGGGAGGGCGGGAGGAGGGACAGGGACAGGGATAGGCGGCGGGAGGGAGAGCGGGAGAGGAGACGAACGGGAGGAGAGAGAGGGCGGGAGAGAGGGCGAGAGAGGGAGAGGGCGGGAGTGCGGGAGAGGGAGAGGTGGGAAGGAGGGGGAGAGAGGGAGAGGCGAGAGGTGAGAGGGTGGGAGATGTGGGAGAGGGAGGGAGAGGCGGAGAGAGGGAGAGGGCGAGAGGGTGAGAGAGGGAGTGGCAAGAGGGCAAGAGAGAGCCACAGGAGAGGGCGGGAGAGACGGCAAGGGAGACGGAGAGGGCGGGGGACGGAGGGACGGAGAGAGAGGGAGGGAGAGACAGAGAGGGAGGTAGAGGCAGGAGGGAAGGAGAGAGACGGCGAGGGTGAGACGACGAGAGAGAGAGAGAGGGTGGGAGAGAGCCAGAGGAGGGGGCGGGAGAGACAGCGAGGGCAGGAGACGGTGAGACGGCGAGAGTGGGAGGGAGACGGCGAGAGGAGGGCGAGGGCGAGATGGCGAGAGTGGGAGACGGCGAGAGAGGGCGAGAGGAGGGAGCGCGAGAGAGGGCGAGGGCAGGAGAGGGCGAGAGGGCGGGAGAGGGCGGGAGGGCGGGAAGAGGGAGAGGCAGGACGGACGGACGGAGAGGAGAAGGCGGGAGGAGGGTGAGGGTGAGAGAGGGTGAGGGTGAGAGGGCGAGAGAGGGTGAGGCGGGAGAGGGAGGGAGAGGCGGGAGAGAAGGTGAGAGCGAGAGGGCGAGAGGGTGAGGGCGAGCGGGCGAGAGGTCGAGAGAGGGCAAGGGCGAGAGGGTGAGAGAGAGGGGGGGTGGGAGAGAGCCAGAGGAGGGGGCGGGAGAGACGGCGAGGGCAGGAGACGGCGAGAGAGGGAGGGAGGGAGGGAGAGAGCGGCATAACACAGGTTAACTATCAGAGAACTATCGGATAGGACTTGACAGCCTGACTTACGATGCTGCGTGCCAGTGGGTAGATGTTACGATTCGCCTACGTTGACCTTCGTAAGCGGGATGACAAGTCGCTCCCGAAACTTACTCATGCTTATGATGTGGATTACTGATACTATTACTGTACGATGACTGTTGTGATTACTGTATGATGACTGAGAGTTGTAGTTGTGGCGTTGGTATTAGTGGACGATTACTTAGCATTGGTAGTAGTGGCTGTCTCGCTGACGAAAGCGCACAGTCAAGAATCGGTTATAAGGTAGCTGTCGACTGATGTAGTCGACAGCTTGACTCTCTTGTATCATTCTCAAATCTAGTCGGGTTTCTCCCTCCCGCTTCTAGTCCGCTCTCTTAGGAAGGCTCTTTCAAGGGTCCTTGGAACAAGTCACACCTCCGTGTGTTGACACGCATTGCTAAGTCATGTTATTCGCCATCGCGTGACGAGGTCTAAGTCAGATCACGATTGTAACATTAGAGTCAAGCTCCCTTCACACGCCGTGGCGCCGATCACCACCAAAGACGGTTGGGAATTCCAACCCTTCATCATCAACTCCAGGGAAAGAGACGCCCCTGCAAGATACGTCATCAATCGAGTCCGTTGGAGGACAATCCCAGACGACAGACGAAGCGGAGTATTAGAACACTTCAATACCGGCTACTACACCGAGGCAGCCACAGCACAGCGATTTCACCCTATCATCTTTCATCACGGAAGGTGTTGTTGGGTAGAACTTAGGTGGAACCGAACGCAAGAATACTTCGAAGCAGCTAGACCAGCCAGAGACGATCTCAACTGCAACATTCTACTATCAGAAGCGCGAGACATCGAGGAACAAGGAAGGATCGACGGAGCACTAGAGGAAGAGACACATTTAGAACCTCTATCGCCGGAACTCCAGCATAGGACACCAGCAAGGACGGACACCAGTCACACAAGCAAACGAGCTCAAACTCCATCAGTAGAGAACGAGCCAGAAGTTATCTACATTCAAGAAGAAGAACCCGCCGTGGAAGAGATTATCACTCAAACAGCTACGTTACACATCCCTGATCCAATCAGGATGGCCACTCAAACACAGATCGAGGAACCTACACCCTTGGTCATCGACGAGAGGACGGGCCATGTTGTAAACATGGACCCAGAAGACTTACAAGCAGCCCGACGAGCCATGGGGCCAGATCAACCAGATCAACCAGGAGGGTTCGACTTCGATTATAACGAACCACCTCCTCGACCATTCGAGCAATTAGGAAGGGCATACAGACAACAAAATCAAGGAGCCCCTCCAATGGGAGGAGGCCCACCAGGAGGAGGACCGCCCATGCAAGGAGGAGGAGGACCGCCACCCATGGGAGGAGGAGGACCGCCGGGAATGCCTCAGGGAGCCGGCAATACCACGGACAAGTTCATAGGAAACCCCCCAAGTCTGTTCAATGGGGACAGGTCAAAAGTTGAGGGTTTCATACTCCAATGGGAAATTTACGCAGGAGTCAACGCAAGCCATTCGGCTATGAGGAACAAATACCAAAAAGCTATGTTGTTCCTCACCTACGTCCAAGGAGACCTGGTTAACGCCTGGGTCATGTCGGCCAACCAATGGTTGGTAAGAGAAGTATCCCGCGGCGTCAGCCAGTTCGACAACAGGCTGTGGAACAATGTTCTGCAAGCCTTTCGACGGCAATTCGCTGATGTACTCAGCAAGGAAAGAGCCCAAGCCCAACTAGACGCAGGAATCAAGATGAAGGAAGGAAAAATAGACGATTATATCGCTCTATTCGAACAACTCGTTCGCTACGTGGGTTACGACATCAACGCAGAACAAACCCTGAAATATTTCATAAAAGGGTTACCAGGACGCTCTACGAAGCGATGTACCAACACGACGACCCAGGACTTACGAAGACTGGAGAGCATCGGCCCTCAAAAGGCAACAAAAGTGGATCCATATGCAGACGGTACGCGGAAACCTAGACATGTTCAAAGGATCCGCTAACAGAAATCAACGGGAGCATTGGCAAAACTCCTCACTCCACTACCGCACCCCGATGCAATGGACACCTCCGCAGACCGAGTTCGAGGAAGACTCGCAGGAGCAGAGGACGTGATCAAAGCCCCGCGACCCCCCTTCCACCAAGAGGAGGTATCTACAAAGACAACGAGGAAATCGACCTGACTTTAGTCAGGTCCGCTGTTACAATTGTGACAAATGGGGCACATCAGTCGAGACTGTCGCCAACCACGTCGAAACAAAGGCAGACGCAGATAAGAAGCACCGAACAACAGCCGGTGACCAACGAAGATAAGGCAGAAGACTGGCTGAGGGAGTAGCCAGCGAAGGAGACGACGTTAAGGACCTCATTCTACAGAAGTTGATGGGGACGGATTTTTCAAACGCCTGAACCCGACGGCCTGGGTGAGGGCACTTCATTGTAACTCTGTGTATATCATGCGCTACCGTTCTATGCGAATCCCAGTTCTACTACACACGCGTTACAAAGGCCGAAGTGAAAGCACTAGTGGACTCAGGAGCCACTGATAATTTTGTGAGCGAAAGCTTTCTCCAACGAATGGGGATAAAAACACGATTGCTAGACATGCCCAAACGGATCTACAATATCGACGACACACAAACAAGCGGACATATCACGAAATATGTCATTCTCCGAGTCAATGTCAATGGGAACGACAAGGAGATGAGGTTCCTAGTCACCAACATAGGAAAAGAAGATATCCTATTCGGGTACCCATGGTTGGCGGCTTACGAACCACAATTCGACTGGAAAAGGGGAACCATCAACCGAGCGCATCTCCGTCACTATCAAAACGGTTAACGCGACCGACAGAGGAACGTACTAGCCCACCTCCTAACGACATCAAAAGAAGGAATCGTAAAGCAACTAGACGAAGATGCGAGAATCGAAGAGTAATGGTTCCGCAGTCGAACACGCTATTGCGGCTAACCAAAGACGAGAAAGAGCCATACTACCGTCGCAATATGAAGCCTTTCGAAAGGTATTCGATGAAGAGGCGTCCACAAGGTTGCCCAAAGACGACCTTGCGATCACGCAATCACGCTTCAACCTAACGCACCAACCTCCATATCATGCGACTTTATCCTATGACCCGAACGGAAGATGAAGCCTTGGATGCCTTCATCAACGAACACCTCAAAAAGGGGTATATCCGACCTCACAATCGCCCTACGCATCCTCCTTCTTTTCATCAAGAAAAAGGATGGGAAACTTCGGCCAGTTCAAGATTACCGAGCCATTAATAAGTGGACGGTACGGAATCAATACCCGTTCCACTAATAACGGACTTGATGCGCGACCTCGGAGGAGCCGTCATGTTTTCAAAGTTTGACGTCAGACAGGGTTACAATAACATCAGAATCAAGGAGGGCGATGAACACAAGGCGGCGTTCAAGACGAGACGAGGACTGTTTGAACCAACGGTTATGTACTTCGGACTTTGTAACTCACCCGCTACATTCAGGCATTCATGAACGAAATATACCAACCAATCATCGCCCAATTCGCCACAGAGGGCACGCAAATACGAATCTATATGGATGACATTGCCGTCGCACCAACGATTGCGGCTCTTCCAACAAACGAACCACGCACACACGGCCGCAGTCTCAGCCGTTCTCGCAGTCGCGGCTGCCCATGATCTATACTTCAAGTTATCGAAATGCGCATTCCACGTTCCGTCTATTGATTACCTGGGGGTAATCCTTGAAAAGGGGATGACGTGCATGGATCCAGCAAAGGTCTCGGGCGTCCGCACATGGCCAACACCAACCAAAGTCAAGGACGTACGCAGTTTTTGGGTTTTTGCAATTTTTACCGTCCTTTTATTCGAGGATTCGCCAACATCGCCAAACCAATGAACGAGCTGACAAGGAAAGATGTTGAATGGCATTGGGGACCAACCCAACAAGCTGCCTTCGAAACGCTCAAAGCACGGTCACAAGCAACCCAATCCTCGTTCACCCAGACCCAAAAGAACAATACGACCTCGAAGTGGACGCATCAGGATTCGCTGTAGGAGCAGTCCTTATGCAAAAGGGATCCGATGGCAAGAAACACCCAGTAGCATTTTATTCGGCCACCCTCAACGAGGCCGAACGAAACTACGACATATACAACTTGGAACTATTGGCCATCGTGAAGGTGCTAAGGAACTGGAGATACCTATTGGTGGGATCACCGCACAAGGTCAGAGTATTCTCAGACCATATGAACCTACAGTACTGGCGAGACCCACAGAAGATTAGCCGAAGAGTAGCGCGAGAAGTACTGGAATTGGAAGAATATGATATTGAGATACACCATCTCAAGGGGAGAGCCAATGGTAGGGCCGACGCCCTGTCCAGAAGACCAGACTACGACACCGGAGAAAAGGACAATGACAGGGTCACGGTGTTACCCAACGAAATATTCATACGGACGATCACAGGGGTTACACTGGCTCCCGTCAAACAAGAAGAATCACGAATCAAAGCATGGGTAAATCCCCACGAACTAAAGCTGATAGACGGTGTTTGGTTCAAGAATGGAAGAGTGGTGGTTACCGCCACTAATGACGAAGAGCTGAGGGGAGTCATCAAACAACATCATGACTCATTAACCGCGGGCCATCCAGGGATAGCAAAAACACAAGAATTGGTAGCCCGACACTATTGGTGGCCAAATATGAAGAGCGACGTCATGAACTATGTACAAGGATGCGCAGAGTGTCAACGACACAAGGTCAACACTCGCCCCACCAAGGCACCATTCGAACCAATCTACCCGCGATTAGGAGCCACTCCGTTCGAAGTTATCGCGGTAGACTTCATAACTAAGTTACCCCCGTCAGATGGATACGACTCGATTCTGACGATTACAGATCACGACTGTTCCAAAGCGTCAATATTCTTACCCTGCAGAGAATCGATGTCGGGAGAAGAAACGGCAATGTTGTACGCTCAAAAGGTCCTCCCTCGATTCGGACTCCCGAGCAAAATAATCAGCGATCGAGACCCTCGATTCGCGGCAAAGTTCATGAGGGAACTCTGCAAAACCCTTCAAATCCAGCAGAACGTGTCGACGGCCTATCATCCCAGGACAGACGGACAGTCAGAACGTACTAATCAGTGGCTGGAACAGTACCTCAGACTATGGGCAAACCAGAAACAAGACAACTGGGCCGCCCAACTACTCTAGCGGAATTCGCTCACAATAACGTGATAACAGTACCACGAAACAAACCCCGTTCTTCACATTAATGGGGTACCACCCTAGAGATAAGTGGGCACCAGGAAATCAATCTGCCCAGTGTATCTACCAGACTGAACAATGGTGGAAGCCCGTCGGAGCGCGCAGGAGAATATGATAAAGGCGCAGAAGTCGTGGATCAAACACAAAGATACGCCCAAACACCCTGGGAGACCAAGTATGGCTAGATGGCGCAATCTACAACCAAGCAGCCAACTCCCAAGTGGCGCCCAGGAGACAAGGCCCATTTGAGATAGTTCAGGTGATGTTCCTGTGAATTATCGGCTCAATTACCCCCGCAATGGAAGATACATGACGTGTTTCACACAGACCTGCTGACACCTTACAAAGAAACACGCATGCACGGCGCAAACTACCTACGCCCACCACCTGAATTGGTTGAAGGGTGGAAGAATACGAGGTCGAAAAGGTGATAGACTCTAGGAGGTCGGGAAGAGGGCGCAAACTTCAATACCTCATCAAGTGGAAGGGATACGCGGACTCGGAAACCAGTGGGTCCGTGGAACGACGTCCACGCGGAGAAGAGATAAGGAAGTTCGCACGATTGAACCCGAAGCTGAAACTCACATAAAAGCAGCTTCGTTGGAGTCGGAACATTATCTTCCTCCAACCATTAACTCATGGCAATGTCCTCTCACCATTATCAACCTTGACGAATGCCCTCCCCACATCGACACCCTCAACACCTACGACGGCAACAACAACATCGACGATCAGTTCTGCTCAGCCTTTGAGCATGTCAGAGCCGTCGCTGAACACGACCAAGCCGCCCGAGATCTGGCCGAGGCTCGCCGGCGATTCCCACACCCGCAAGCGGAAGGTGGAGAAGATGAGGCAGGAGTACGGCTCTTGAAGGAGGTGATGTCCGCATGGAGGACGGACAGATAGTGAAGAGACGGCAGCGGAGAGGAGGATGAGGATACACCTGTTAACGAGGCAAGTATCAACCAGTCCGCCACCTCCCTCAGTACTACCGTCGTCGGCAGTGTCAACCAGTCCGCCACGTCGCTCGCCACCACTGCTCGACGACGACGACAGCGAAGATGAAGACGACAGCAGCGACGAATCCTACCACGCAGCACGGGTTGTCTGCATTGAATGCGACAACCCCCCCAACTATTGGCCACTGCGCTCCCCTCCCTATACCTCACCAAGTCCGCATCGTTACCAGTCAAGCGAGGATGACGCGCCCCGACACCTCCAGTTGCTGTTGTCTACGGACCAA